>VZSV01000220.1:1009542-1021390 GCA_013398735.1 Nothocercus julius
TTTTTTTTTTTTTTTTTTTTTTTTTATAGACTATCCGGTACTAGAACCATAGAATTCCAGCTGTTCGTGCTGTTCTGCAACAGTGAAAAATACTGTAAGCTTCATTGTGGATCATTCTTCATTTCTTCAGACTAGAAATGTCCTACAAGAAAAGGGAAATATCATGGTTCTTGTATGACATATCTAAAACTGCAACCTGTAATAGATAAGATCATGTTCTGACTTACTGTATCCATTTGAATCCATACTTTTAATTGGATATTCCAGGCGGAAAAAAGTATGGTCTGCCCTACAATATTAAAGAAATAAAAGGTGGAATCTCAGATATTTCCTTTGATAAAGGAAAAACAGAATAAAAATACTTCATAAATCTATCAGTGGATAATTTTGTAACAAGATGATTTTATCAGTCTTGCTCTTCAAGAAAGCTATATTTACTGCATAAGACTGCAGTGTGATTTTTCAAATTCACATTAGAAAGTGACTCAAACAAAGTCATAACTTACTCCAGGAATTTATGGCTAGTTTTCTTGGACTACTGTTCGTTATTTTACTTCTCTTTTGTATGAAATAGCTCTTATAGAAAACTCTGCTGATTAGCTTACTGTGGCATCTACTGAATTTTTCATCCATATAATCTCTCTAAAGGAATCATCACAAAGACCTGCCAGAGCAGCCGCCCATTCCCAATAAGCGGTACTATTTATATTCAGTTCAGTACAAACAAATCAGCTAATTCCAGTGTACAGATGGACATTAATTCTTCCCCCGGAGAACTAAGGAATAAGAGGAAGTATATACAAATTTTTTTTTTTTTTTTTTTTTTTTTCTTTTTTTTTTTTCCTTAAGATAACATTAAACCTTTAAGCTTTAAGGGTGACTGAGTCCAATTTCACAGTTTTTTTTTTCATTTTCTGTCCTCTGTTTACCTTTTATTTAAACATTAGTTATTCCTTTGAGCACAGGTGGGAAGGAATGTGGAAAATGTCGTAGCTTAAAGAAAGGCGATATCAGTACTGTCATGTCTCTGCTGTTTGTGTGTGTTTCCCATCTCCATTCTTTTTAGTATTTTCTACACAAAGACGTAGTTGAAGGCTGTGTCAAACACTTACGGACAAAGTGTTTTTTAAACACAGACTCTCACAGAGAGTTTGTTAAAAAGAAAAAAATTCTAATTTATGAGGATCTTTTGAAGAGGGTAATGCTTGCTTGGAGAACTGAGTCTCAAGCTGGTCACTATGCAGAGGAAGTGTACAAAAGACTGTCCTACAGGGACATTGCTGCTCCCTCAAGAACAATTTCTCCTGACCATTTGCAAGTGTCTTATCTACATATATCTGAGTCATTTCTGCAGCAGGAGGCCCTAGGATGGCCTGATTCCCTACCTGGGGATTAATCACCAAACCTAGCATGTCCCTCAGCCCAGGCGCAGCAGAAAGTACATGGGGAAATCTCCAGAGCAATCTAAAACTCCACCTGATTACAGTACCTCCACTGATTTCTTACCCTGAGACATCCATAAAAGGTTTTTGCATGTACTTTGGTGTTCTGGTTGTTCACGCACTGTATTTGAAGGATGCAATAGCAGTTTCCTCAAAAATATTCTGTGTACCAGGGAGCTCTATTTCTTTTACAGAGAAAATAAATAGTGATGAAATGGAGCCTTAGAAAATCTGTTCTGCTACTACAATCTGCAGGGAAGTAAAAAGTGGGATTTATATGTATATCTTCTTAGTTGAATATATATAATTTGAATATTCTTTAATAGCAAGTAATAGCAACGGACTTTCTTGGTTACAATTGCCATTAATAATAAGCTTCAGAAATATTCTAATAAGCATCAGGAATTTTAGAACAGGCATGTATTTATTCCTTTGAAGTTAAAAAAATAAGTGTGAACAGAAAGAAGATATTTAATGAACTAAAAAAAAAAAAAAAAGTTAAAAGGCTATAAATTCCAATACTTCTTATACTTGCAGTCTGGTTTATCCTGATGCCGTAAGCAGCTTTATTTATTTTTTGTATCTCCTCTAAATCATGGAATCCTGTAAAAATATTTTTAAGGGAATGAGAAGCAGAAGCAAGATCTCAGAGGAACTCATCTCACAGATGTTGAAAACAAAGTGTGTTGAAGTGCATCAGATCCCCAAATTCCATCTGAGTTCACAAAGAGATATTACATAAAATGCTTTCAGCTTTTAATTGTGGAATTAGGGCCACAGATGAAAACTGGATTTTGAGAAAATCTTGTGGTGGTGTTTTCCTTAAAATAAATACATGAAGTTGTCTGTGAGCATCACTGTGGCACTTATTTTACATACTCCACTTGAAAGCTGAACTTGTGCAGTATCAGTTTTTATCAGTAACAGGTTCTCCATGCTGTGGATTCTCTATACTTTTACAGTGTGAATTTATGAACATGTTCACTAAGAAAAAACATTACTATGTTCTTTTGACTAAATGAGCAATTAATAGACAATCCCATTATAAATTATTCTTGGGGTAATTGAATGTAGTGGTTCAAATTTATCTATTGTGCAATTATTTTGGGGTGATACTGTAGCATTCCACCAACCATATAGATTGTCCTGTGTGCTTATCTAGTCAGTCAGCACAATATCATTTCATTTGCATATTATTATAGATATTATATTGCAGAAAGTGATTCGGTGATTATCAAGCTTATAGTGGGTTACAGAAAGAAAATATGAACATCCTTCTCCACTGGAAAGTGTTATAGCTGCAAGGGACTGGGAGACCATTACATTTTCATCAAACTAAGAATAGCCATACAAGGTTCCAAAATCTAGTTAACAATTCTGATTTTTAATTTTGAATATGAAAGACCTCTCTCCAAATCTTTTCCTGTCTCTTGTTCACTTCTCTGTTATTTATATTCTTGCTTTTTGATTTGTCATTTCTACAAAGAAACACACTGATATAAAAAATGAAAAAAAAAAATTAAACTTGAGTATCACCTACATTACGATAAAATATTTGACTACAGCTAAGGTACTAAAGAACAGCAGATTAAAAATATTAATGTAGAAAGCAAGATGATGATTTTGTGTACATTAAATACATTAAAGCATTGATCCCCAGATACACTCATACTAAAGTTAAATACTAAAGTTGGACATCTTTCTAGACTGTACTCTAAAGTTATTAGGCAGGTAATGATGAGCTTTTTCCTGAGAAAAGCTCACATAGATCAGTTTCACTGGATCTTTTGTTTGTTTGCTTTTTTTTTAATTGTTTTTCTTCTCTCTTTGAATAGGAATGTTATGAAAACAAGACAGAGAGTTAGTAAAGATGTTTCCTGTCTGTCTTGTCTGAATTTTTGGTGCAAATAGTTTCCTGTTAATGCTCCTTTTCCATATTTTCCTCACTATAGTGACACACCTATTCTGATTTAATTCCCATATTTTCTCTCACTCTGCTTTCACTATGTTCTTTAAACATTCTTTTTTTTTATTGTTCCTTTCCCACAGTAGCCTTCATGATTCTTCCTGTATCTTAAATACTTCTGAAAACATCAGTAACTTTCCACATTAAAAAAAAAAAAAGGCAGCTCAAGAATATACAGCTCAGAGAGAGGATTTGTATGAATTACTTGACTTTATTCCTGTCAGAGTCATTTTGAAATGATGGTTGTAGTTAATAAAGGAAAATAATATGAAATAACTTGAGTGCATAATACTGAAAACATGAACATCAGAGCTGGCAACTTTGACTTAGATATAAAACAGGACAGTAATATTAGCTTAAGCACTTACTGTACTTAAGACTGAGCCTAATTCTGATCGGGTCTGATTTAGAATACCATAACCTCAGTAATTTTACTGGAATTATTCCTGACCTGTGTTTCACATAAAATCAGAATCAGGCCACAAAAAGGAATAATAATGGAATCAGTATTGAAAGTCATTCTGTTTTATTCTGAAAATCTTCACATGGCATTGCTATCAAAAGCTTTTTGTCTGATCATCCATCCAATTCAGAGCAGGAACATTTGCTATTCATGCTTGTTACCATGTTACCTCAGTGTAGCTCCATGATGATATCTATTAATCACTTACAGGTTGAATCAAATGGCAGGTACTGTTTATTCATTAGTCCAAGCCTAATGTTCTTCTCTTTTGTAGGTGGGTGATTTATTTATTTTTTTTTTTTTCATGATTCTAGCTATTTAGTTGTCATCTGCTGCTAATTTGTCACTCTCACTCAGAACAATGGTCTACATCTGAGATAACTGAAGCAGTGTACAATGTGATTTGCATAGTTATTTAGCATCTCTCTCAAAATGTTTTCTGCAAAATCTGACCAAATGCCCAGTTACATGATCTTTGGAAATATAATCGGGAATTCTTTCACTGAATAGCAACTTAGTCCTCTAAATACTCAGCTTACTGCAAGTATGCATGGAGAATGTACCACCAAATGTTAATAAAAGTGCCAGAATATGGCCTCATTAGAATATTCCATCAATCCTCAAAAAATATTCAATAAATGTTATTTGACTAGCTGAAAAATGAGTATAATGAAAATGAGTAAGAATGCACTTTAAATTTTGCAGAGGGAAATGTAAAGCTTTCTTTCTCCCATAAAGTAGTGGGACATCTGTAATTAATGCCAAGAACTTTTGTCTTGTAGCATTTGTCTCTGTGAAACTGTTCTGCATTTTATTAAGTTATGAATGGACCAAAACTCCTCATTCCTATATTCCAAAACTCCTCATTCATATAACTTCCCTAATAAAACCAATGTTCTTCTACTGGTCTTAGGACAGCCTAAGTGATTTAAATAGCAAATTAGTTAGTTTACCTAATGACATTGCTATCATATGTAAAAGGAGCATATGTAGTATGATGCTTTCCAAATCAATTAAAATAGTGGAAAGGAGGATGACTTGTATGATGTGAGAGGTAAGTAAGCAACTCTGGGAAAAATACTGTTTTCAAGTTGACATTTTCATGAACCACTTATCATCCAAATTACAAGTAACTTTTCAAAACGGAATTCCTGATGGGTTTTAGTTCTGCATAAACTCTGTGTTGCCTCTTCCAGAGGGATGAATATCATTCTCTGTCCTCAAATTCAGTTCACCTGGGAATTTGTACTGATTAAAGTCTTCAGTTGATTATTTATTGACCCTTTATGTTTTATTTTAGTTGTTTAATTGCCTGAGAATGGTAAAGCATAGATTTTTATTTCTTTAAAAGCAAATGTAGGAATTATTTCTAACTCTTTAATCAGTCCTCTTCCCCTCTGCCCCCCACAAACTTTCCTTTCTTGCCCTCCTCCTAAACAAGAGCACAAAACCCCCATATCAAACCACCCAGTTCTGCCCTTTTTTCTCCCACAAAAATCCGAACAAAAAGTTCATTATAGAGTCTGACTTTGACTGGCTTATGTGCCCATTTATAAAATGTGCTGTTAACAGTCTTAATTTTAAACCCATTATCAATTTTACACAGCCCAGCATGTAGAAAAATACTGAGCATTTTGTAAAAATGTCTTTTTCTTCTTAGGGAGGAATCATAATTATATATTCTCACAATGTGAAAGTTCACTCCATTCTGGTGCAACATTGATGGAGTATGTTTAATAAATCAGGTTTATAGCTCATTCTGAAATGATAGTACTCATGCAATGCTATATTTTCAGTTGCAACTTATGATGCGGAGTCCTGTTCTGTACCTTTATTCTTGCCAGTTCTAAGATATAAATAAAGATTAGGTAACAGTGACACTTAAGGCATTTGCTAGTTATTTGAAAATGTGGTGGCCTCACAGCATTTAAATGAGTCTTTGGAAAGATGTTCCACAGCAGAGCTTTGCCCTCTGTAGCATTAATTTGAGAAGACTAATACATCTGTAATAATTTATTCACACATATTTAGTGTCAGGCAGCAGCTTGAGGTGAAGTCTGGGACTGAGCTTGAATTACTCAAAAAATGACTTTGAAAACCAACATTCCGTTTTTGTGGCACAGACCTAGAACGACACCTATGGCACAGAAAACAGATTGAGGATTCATCTAGGGACTAAGCTGAACTATAGCTATGCCTAGCTATCTATGGTACAGTTGGACTCATACATGACTAAACTAAAGTCCAAGAGATAGAGAAAATCTGAGGACGTTTGCAAGACAATTTCAGAGAAACCATGTCCCACCTTTCGCTCAGGGGAACTCAGTGGCTGCTCTCTTTGCAAAAGGTGACTCATTATGCACCAGGTAAAACACAAAAATATATTTGTTGTTATTGTAGGAAATTTAGTTCTTTACCGCCGCTTGGAAAAACGCAACACACACTATGTAGTCATTCATTATTATCCACTAATTCAGGGACATAATTTTAAGCATCTGACTACAATTTTATTTATTTGCTTGAAGTCATATGCATTTACAGGCTCTCTAACACTAGACTATACTTCCTCCTTCACAAAAAACAAACAAACAAACAAAAAAGAAACACAGATATCACTTGTATCACTTCCCTTTGCAAATACAAAAACTATCATTTTTCTACAAGGCAATCTGGTGATGAATATGGTATCAAAGTTTAAATGGTGTCTACTATAAAAAGAATATCAGCAGCATGATGCTCTCAACACTACTGTGCTAATAAGCCTCCACCTTGACATTGCCCAGTGATGGAGCACGGAAACTTCTCTCACTCCTGGTGTTTAAATGAGAGGGACAGTGGGAATTTTAACAGCATTTTGTATTGTTACAGACTCATAGCTCATTGAAACAGGCTGGCAAACACTAGAGGTATTTAATGTTGTCCTGACACAGTTTTTAAAAAATACATTGTTATCATAAGAAGAAAACAGGATGTGCAGGGGGTAGGATCTCAGTGTCAGATGTTAAATATTGTCTTATCACCTCACCAGAAAATGCCAACAAGGGCTATTCTCAAGATGAAAAAGCTGTTCAACAAGAAAAATCTTGGCAATGTCCATTGTGAAATTTAGGACTGCCCACATTATGTAGATATGTCATTGCTATCAAAAACTGACCCTTTTGAAATGGTGAAGTATGTTCATACCCCTTTTCAGTTTATTTTCCCAAAGAGCACAGACTAGGCACAGCGGCTGGCTGTGTCTGTGACTTGTCTTTTACTCAACTGTGCAACTGAACTGAATGAGGAACAAGGAGACCAGGAAAGTTGTTCAAAACTTTCACTGCTATACCTGAGCCCAGGACACAGAATCATTTTGACTCCAAATCTAAATACCACAGGAGTTGCCTGGTTTTAATCAAGTCCTATACATTTTGGCATATTTCCTGCTATCCCGTTACAATTTCTTTAAGTTTTTGTTGTTGTTGTTTTGTTTTTGTTTAAGGGAGAACAATAACAATACTGTGATCTAGGTATTTTGTTTATTTATAGAGTTATGAGTTAATCACTTGAAGCCTGAAGTTGAATTTTTATTCATAAATTAAAGGAAATCAGGCAAGAGTCTGTTTTTTGTGAAACTTACCCAAACAGGTTTTATTGACTGGCATTACTGCAAGAATGCCACAAGAAAGAGAAGCCTTTTAGCCTATTCCAAAAGCATCTCTATATTTCCATGTGTTAGACTCTGCTTATTAGTTCCAGAATACAAAATTCAAGACTTATGGAATTCATTGGAAAACAACAAAATGGGACTAACATGGCCTAATAAGGGTATAAAAAAGGACACAGAATTGAAAATATTTTTAATGCTTTTTCTCATTGAAGAGTGTCTTATTTTTATCATAAGTAACGTGATTTAAAAAATATGATTGTAAAAAGCGCAGCCATAATGTAAGTTTCAAATAGAGACATATACTTTTTTAAAATGGTGTGATTAACCATTCCACAGAAATCATAGTTTGAATGAATTTTCATGATCATTACATGAAAGTGATATCCTGCTATTTCTTTACAATAACAAGTGAAAGTACGCTATTATTTTGACCCTTGCTTTTCTCTTTTAAGACTGTGTCCAATACAGTGATTTGGACATTATGTTCATGTCATACACCATCTCCTTCAGAATTTCTTTTACTGAAACCAGTGTAGTTTTAGAAATCCAGTACCTGCTCTAGTCGCTACAGTAATATTCGGAGATATCCAAATGACTGCTGTAGGAAACCCCGTCAGCCTAATTTGTCCTAATGGCAGTCCAGCCCTTGAGCATATGGACTAACTCCCCAGTGTGGTGTCATCTGCAGGCTTGCTTTGAGTGCACTCCATATGTTCCCCTAGATAAAGGTGTTATACAGGGCCCAGGATAGATGACCGTGCCATTCTCCTCTTGACCTGCCTCTAGGTAGAATACAAGCCACCAAACACGAACCTCTGAGCCCAACAACACAATAAGTCATTTACCCATATTTTGTCCATCCATCCAGACCATAATTCCCAACTTGGATGTGATAATATTGTGAGAGACAAAGTGGAAAGCCTTGCTAGTCAACAACATCCACTGTTCTTTATTATTCTTCATATGGACATAAATTTGTTCCAAGAGGACTCGCTCCATGATTTGCCTAGGGAACTAAGTGAGGCTGAGTGGCCAGTACTTGCCTGGATTTTTCTTCTGGCCTTTTTAGAAGATGAGTGCAATGTCTGTCTGTCTTCAGACATTGTGAATCCTCCCATGAGCCAGCAATGTGCCCTCATGGCCAAGAAGGCCAATGGGATCCTGGGGTGCATCGGGAAGAGTTTTGCCAGCAGGTCAAGGGAGGGGATCCTGCCCCTCTACTCAGCGCTGGTGAGGCCACATTTGGATTATTGTGTGCAGTTCTGGGGTCCCCAGTACAAGAGAGACATGGAGCTTCTAGAGAGGGTCCAGCAGAGAGCAACAAAGATGATTAAGGGACTGGAGCATCTATCGTATAAGAAAAGACTAAGCAAGCTAGGCCTGTTTAGCCTCGAGAAGATTAGGAGAGCTTATCAATATATACAAATACGTGAAGGGAGAATATAAAGGGGATAAGACCAAAGTCATCTCGGTGGTGGTCAGTGACAGGACTAGGGGTAATGGGTACAGATTAAAACACAGGGAGTTCCATCTCCATATAAGGAAGAATTTCTTTACTGTGAGGGTGACAAAGCCCTGGAACAGGCTGCCCAGAGAGGCTGTGGAGTCTCCTTCTCTGGAGATCTTTAAAACCCGTCTGGATGCAACCCTGTGCTGCATGCTCTAGGTGTCCCTGCTTGAGCAGGGGAGTTGAACTAGATGATTTCTAGAGGTCCCTTCCAGTGACAATCATTCTGTGATTCTGTTATTCTCCCCCAGTCTCCATGAGCTTTTGAAGACAAAAACTGCCTTGTTGACAAAAAACGCCTAAGGGCATTGGCCAGTTCTCTCAGCAACCTTAATGTAGACTATCATGTTCCAAGGACCTGCAGATGTTGAGATCTCTCACGTGATCCCTGCCTAAATCCTTGCCACTGCTAGTAATTTTCAACCTTGAACAAGGTTTCAACACTCATTATTCACAGAGACCTGGAAAACTTTACTGGTAAAGCCTGAGGAGGCATGTATTAATGCAGCCTTGTCTGTGTCCACTGTCACTAAATCACCTGTAGTCCAACCATTGCCTCAATAGTTTGACAGCTCCAGCAGAGATTTCTTATGCTACAGAGATGCAGCATATCCAGAGATTGTAATATATACATACTGCAAAGACTACTCAAATGACATATTTGCAGCTAGGTTATTACAGATTGGTCCCTAATTCAGTCATACCTTTAATCCAAGCAATGCTGAAAAGTAGCAATGTAATCTGAGCCAGATGGAGTCAAAATGTTTGTGATGTCTCATAATGATTCTATTGTGGAAGACAGTGGGCAAATATATGATGTCCAGTAAGAAGCACAGAAGAATGTTTTACTCTGAGTTACTGCTGCTTGCAACAATGCAATACAATATATGTATATATAACTACAGGATAATTTGAAGCTATCCTGAGAATAGAAAAGGGAAATACTCATTAAGGACTGCAGGCAGAATCTTAGCAAAATATAAAGTATTTGCATGCATAATAATACCATCTGCAAAATGAAGATTTTCATCAAGCAAAAGGAACTGACAAGCCTGCAAAAAATAAAAGACTTCTATACCCTTAATGAAACTATCAGAAAGAGAACAAGAAAGCTAGCAGTGTGGGAAAATGTTCAGATTAATTCATACAAAACAACTCAATAGAGCAATGAAAAGAGTCACTAATCTTTGCCAGATATTGAGGACATGCTACATGATTTACCAGATTAAATTGTTTACCGTGTGCATTTTTACATGGAAAGTATCAGTGTCATCCTAACAGCCTGGCAATGGTTCAGATGCCTCTTGGCAAGTACTGCTGGGTACCAAGGCTATGGGTATAAGGACAGCCTGCAAGTCTTTACTCCCATAATCTAGACTCTGAAGGGAAGTACAAGCATCTTGATTATAACTGACTTAAGTAAATTGAAAAGATACAATCTATAACAATAGTATGAAGATATGACTGCACCTAAATGAATTTTCAGAAAATGTATTAGGTCAAACTGAAGCTAAAAAGGCATGACTGCGGAAGAACTCTGTTATAACACTGAGAATCCAAAAGCCATTCAACGCATATGCAGGCCTTAGGATAAGACTGGGGGAGAGGCCTTTACAAAATCAGTCAGAGACTGCATGCATTCAAGACAACTGGTGCAAGAAGATGCAGCATAGGAATCATTAGAAATCAAAACCCAATATTTTAAAAAGTAATGAAATACTTATGTGAGTCACTAATTCTGAAGTGCTATAATTCTATCCAATAGCCTGCTACAAAATCATAGTATGCTGCTTTTTAAGATCTTTGAAGAGTATATTTAGAAAAACAGGATCTAGTAGCTTTTCCTAGGTACAAGCAAGAAAGAACATGCACAGGACAGCAGCTCCCAGCTGCATTCTACAGAATGAGGTAATTCTGCATAGCTCACCTTTGGACAGAGAGTGTTAATGCAGACAGATCACAACTCATTGAAAAGCATCATAAATAAGTCACAGCTGAGAACACTCAAGTGTTCAAAACAGATGTTACTGAGACCTGAGTGTTATGATGGGAGAATAAGCTTCTACACAGGAAAGATAACAGTGTTTTGGATTTGCTGTGCAATGTATACTTTCCTTAATGCAGCAGAAATGTTATGGTTCTGTGAAAAAGTATGTAAAGCCTGTCAATATGCTACAAAAAGATCAACAGAATGCTAGGAAATGTTAGGAATGGTGTATATATATATGTATATATATATATAAAGTTATCCTAGTACATAGGTATAGCTTAACATTGTTTATAGTTCATGACAAATCAAATCAAAATGATTAAACAATAGCAGAAAGAGAAAAGATTCAGAGATAGGATACAAGAGATCAGAGGTATAAAAGGCAAAGTAAGATTTTAAGCTTAAAAAATGTGCTTGTGAATCACATCATCGATAGGGAATTATCCTTTGTCTTATAAAAGCTATGGGGAACACATCAAATTGTCAGGTATCTGTTTTAAAGAAAATTAGTGTTTTTCGTGCAGTGCAAGATAGGTTTATACAATTTATTAGTGCATACTTTGGATGCCAGGTAAATCAAAAATTTGAATAGACAAATTTATGAGAAAAAAAAAAAACACTGAAATAAAAAAAAAAGGGCTTTTACTGAAATCAGGAAATGCTTATCACAGGATAGATTCACTGTCATACCTTTCCCTTCTCTCTTAAATTTGCTTTCTCCTACTAATCCCTTTCAGTGACCTTGGATGCGGCTTTGCATTCTTCGTACATATAGCTGAGGACCACTCCAAAAGGGACCAAATAAGATATGACAGAAATTGAATAATTTTT
>VZSV01000220.1:1036086-1052974 GCA_013398735.1 Nothocercus julius
TTGACACTTAAAACAAAAACAAAAAAAAAAAAAAAAAAAAGTTTCTCCCAGAAGCTATAAAATGCAGCCTGAATAGCATCTTAAGGACTAGTGTTAATTCATTGTCTGCTAAAGGTTTTTTATTTTATTCTCAAACTGCCATGTTTTTGCTGTCAACTCAGCTAGTTATATAGTAATGCAAACATTTCCCTGTATACTGTTTTTACATAGACAGAAATTCTGTTGACTGCAGAAACCCTAGGACCTGCAGGAATAATCTAATGGGTTCAGTGAATTTTACAATGGCCTTTAAAAGAGACCATCTACTTGGTCTTTTATACAAATCAGAATCGCTTATTTTAGCTTCCCATTATACAATTTGTCTAGGCTAATAAAAAAACAAACTTTATTACACAGCTTTCTCAAATTCCCTTCAGAAAGTCTGATTTTTATTAAAAATGCAGTTCTATATTGAGAAAGAAAATACTTTTGAAAACTTGTGCTGAGAATAAATAGTAAAGATATTTTTAATCTCTTGGTTTGTAAACATAGATTGACACTTCTAAGTTGGACTAGTCATACTTATAACTATAGTTTCCTCCAGACAGGGATATCATTTGGGGAAATCCACACTGACGTACTTTTCTATCCTCAAAAACTAAGACTGTTGAGGAAAATCCCCAAGTTATTATGTTAGCTATACATAAACACCATATCCTTCCGTCCTAAAAGCTTACTATTGAAAGAAGAGAACTGTTTTTCTTTCTTTTTTTTTTTTATTTTGTTTTGTTTTTGTTTTGTTTTGTTTTGTTTTCCTGACTGGTTGAGATTTCTCATTTCTGTTAATATGTAATTTCATCTATGTGCACCTTTAGCCATTTTAAGAGGAACTTTTTGATAATGCCCAATCTCAACTGATTGTTTCACTACTGTGGCAGAACTTTGAATAACATTTTTGTGTGAATGTGTTATACTTACACCTGAGTTACAGTAACTATATTCAGGTTAACATGCTCTGAATGGGAAAAGTAGCCTTCTTGGGAGTAATTTAATAAGAATTTTGACATACTTTCTTTTAGCTTAGCTCTGTAAAGTAATGTGCCAATTATTACTATATTTGTTTAGCATAAACCAAGTGTTTTTTTCATAAAAAAATAAAATAAAAGACATATGATAAAATTTAGGCTCCATAATATCATTAGATTTAATAGAACAAGTATGACACCCGCTCTCTATTGTCTAGCAGGTCTTCAATTATAAATTGTGCTTTTGAATTTTCCTTAACTCAATGCTAAAACAAGAAGAGCAACCTGAAGAGATCATTTATGATTTGTGTTGAACTTAATGAGAAAATTACTAATGTTTTTCAGTGGAGATGAGGTTCAGGTCCTTTGTTATTGCCACAGACATGTCTTCTTTTCCTCTGTGTCTCTGAAAAGAATGCGGTAAAGAACCATTAAAGCTCAGTTTTCATCACTGCAAATTAAGCAGTGTTGGCAATAGTTGCTTGTGACTTCTTGCTGCAGATGATTCATAAATTATTTTATCACAGATGTCCAACCTTTTAATTTATTGTAATTCAGTACAATGATGACTTTGCAGATCAGATAGTTACAGGGACACTAGCAGGCAAGACCTGAATGGATATCAACAACAAAAACTGCTATTACTCTACCAGTTTTGCAAAGTCAAAAATATTTCCTTTCTTATACCTCTGAATGCCCTTTTCTTCCACATAGCTGTGTTTGCATAGCAGATATATTCCCCTTTGTGGAAATACTCCAGGTAACTCCCAATAAGAGATTGTCTTACCATCTCCTAGGGCAGTTTAATGCTTTGTAAAACTTATTAGCCACCAGATAATGCTATTCATTTGGCAAACTAATAGCACTAAGCCCATCAGTCTCATAGCTCAAGAATGGATCCGTGCTAATGGGAAGGTCCATGTGTGGGTTTTACCTTGAGCTACTGCTGTGCCATACCATTCAGTTTTGCTAGCTGAATTATTTTTCTTCCAGATTGCAGCACTATGAATTAAATATATGATAATAGATGACTCCACAGTGAATACATCATAATTTGATTCAGTTACACTAAACGATTTAAGATGAATAGCAAAAGAGTCTCAGAAATTCTCATTCAGTACCATGTTTCACCTCATCTTTTCATACTATGAAAAAAAAAAAAAAAATAGTTAGAACTTGGTTTGCTTCAGTCCTCAAGCTGTAGGTCATCCAGAGAATAACAGTATCCCTGAATAATTTTGCTCTTTAAGAGGATCTGTTAGGATAGGGGAGGCTGAAGTGGAGGTTAAGAAGGAGCCTGAGAGATCTTTTTGTTGGGAGATCTGAATGTTCTGCTAAGGCTCTATGATGTCCAGGATTTATGGAGTTTTCCTACGCTATTTTTCTTTTTATCCTGTTGCACAGAAAAATGAAAACTGATATGCAGTTCAGTTATTTTAATTGTATCAGTCATTGGGACATTATTAGCATATTAGCAATAAAATCTTAAAAATATTCTGTTAACTGCTTTCTAAAATAATAGGAATGTAATGCATTTTTGTTATGTCACTAGGCTTTCGTACTATTTACATTAGAAGAACTATATATGACAATTAAATTTAATGTCAACCGAAATCCCCACTTCTTTTCCTATGAGGATGGGGAAACTAGTTTCTTTTTAAATATAGCTCATTGGGTAAGCATTTTTGTTTTGTTTTGTTTGCATAATTTGCAATAAGAATTATTCCTAAAACTGTCTGAAAAAAAAAAAAAAGAAGAAAAAAAAGAGCATAATCCTTTTCCCATTTTTGGCAGAATCACTGCCAAATAATAAAAATAATAAATCATAATAAAAATAATGATCATAATAAAAATAAATAGTAAATAAAACAAAGAAATAAAAAGGATGTTGTAAATTTTACACCAAAGCACTTTCCTTTGCTGATTGTGAATAGCATTTTGTGGAAAGTATGAGGGCTTAAACAGAGAAAAACGTGAAAGCAGCAGTGAGCTGGTTGCTGTTCAGTCGTTGCGATTTTTTTTTTTTTTTTAAGAGGGATTATTTGGGTTTGTTTTTCTGCATATGAGTTTAAGGTCATGATTAATCAATATGGCTTAATCAGTTTTAGCACGGATGTATTGTTACATAGCACTAAGATGTGTTCAAACTGTTAAAAAGACAAGCACAGAAGAAACAACAAAAGCAAGTCTTGTGTGCTACTACCAAAATCAATTTCAATAGCAATCACTTATGTTTGAGTGGTCCGCTTGTAATACAGAGAAAAGGTCAGTACAATTTCTTGCCTAGTTAGCAATGTAACTTTCAAGCTTCCCTGGGTAGGAGTTGTGATCACAATGTCTGGCAAAGTCATTTTTCCACAAACCTTGTATTTGTCACATTATTCTCCAGAGCTCAACAGTGCATCTGCAGTATTCTTGACTTCAGAGCCTGCCTTCTCTTCTTATTTCTCTCTTTCTTCTAGCACAACTGTCGATAAGTACATGCCTGTCATTAAACAGGACACTGTGAGGCGATAATAAGCAATGTCATTTTTTTGTGCTACTATTCTTAAACTTTTCGCCTTTAATCTCTTTGCAGCTTTGTCACTGCAAGCAAAGCATGCTATTTCTATATGGTTTCATCATAAAAAAATAAATCTGGGAAGTAATTAGGTGATATGTCAGTTGTTAATCAGTTGATCTCTTTGTTGTACTAAAGAAGTCTGAGTAGGAGTGAAATAGATAGACTTCCAAACAATCACTTCCATTGAAAATCATAATGGTATAATTCAGACTGCTTAAGCAAATGCAAGTATATACTTTTGTTTTGTTTTGTTTTTGCCCTGATATTAATTAACAGGAGCAGCTGTTTATCTACAAAAGCTTTTTGTTTTATTTATTTATTTATTATTTCTTTAAAAGATCCTGTGAATTTTCTTCTGATTAAATTTTGGCTGTTATTATAGATGTTCATCCAGCTGCTAAAGTTTTCAGTCAAACTCTGGAAGAGCCTCTCATTTCTAAAAGGATTTTATTTCTGTCTTTTATTCCATGCCTGCTGAAATCTCCATCTTTCCACTGATCCCAAAGAAAATCAAATTGGGTCTCTAATTTACTCATATAATAGCTAGAAGCAGTACTGAAAAAAAAAAAAAAAAAAAAAAAGGCAAAGTAGTATGGAAAATACTTAATTTAAGGATGAATACTTAAATGAAGGAGGAATTTTATGCAAAATTTTAAGAAATAAAAATTGGAGAGAATGTTGGCTCTGGCTATCAGATTAATGGCTACTCAGATTTCTGAGTTTAAAGCTGCAGGTGAATATATCCACCTAAGTTAAATCCTTCAAAATTTTGTGCCATGTATTGTGTATAAATCCCGTACAGTTTCCAAAGGGTGAAGGTTTCATCCACTATCTACTTAGTCACTCTGGTGTATATTTTGGGAGGAAAGTGGCACCTATGATGTCCAAAAAAAGCACTGTAAATCAGAATTTCATCCTAAAATGATACTTAGCCTAAATATACAGCCTATATATCCTAAAAAGGATATTAAGACAACTCCCACTGCCAAAATAAGTATTCTTTTGTGTTTCCCTGTATGCATGCAAGTGAAGAGTATAAAGGAGAGAACAACGAGGAGGAAAAAAAATGGCAATATAATCAGACTAAAAAGTGGTGATAGATGTAGAAGACAACTCCCTGAGAAGAAGACTGGTAGAAAGAAAATAATGAGAAGAAATAAAATTTTTTAAAAAAGTTAAAAGGTAAAAGAAAAACAGGTAATAAATGGCCCATACTTAGATTTTCAACATTTTTAACCAATTCAATAGCGCATATCAGAGTAATTTACACTGAAAATTACGTTCCTGATTTATGAACTTTAAAAAATCCCACCCATTTCTTTTTTACTTCATGTTTTACAACATATAAAGGGATATTGCAAAATGGTAAAATATTTATGAAATACGAAAAGTTGCAGCCCTTCGTTTCTAGAAAATTGGTCCTTGATTTTATCCCACTGCTTTATGATTTGCAATTACAAGTTATGTCACTGCATTCAGTACTTTTTATTACACTTCTTCTATTTCATTTCATTCTTTTTCCTTTCCTACAATCTTTTACCATCTCCTGCTGCTTTTGAGAGAAAACTATCAGTTCTCTTGCCTATTTGCCTTTACATTACATCTATTTGATTGTGTGATTTTCCCTTCAATTGCTTTTGCCACTTGGGGTCTTAAGAGAGGAAAACTGTCTCCAAGACGATGTTTCAAAAACAATTTTGTCAGCCTTTACACATTTTTTTCTGAAGCAGCAGCACAGTCATACTGATATAATAACACTAACAGGGTCTCAGTGGTGATGTGTCCCATGCTAACCATAGGTCTTACTCAAAACCACACCATAGCCCTTATATATAGCCCTGACTTCCTGGTCTTTTCTGATGCTTTCTAACCTCAAAAACAAATAACAAACATATGTATATTTACTGTACATGTATTTGGAAAAAAAAAAAAATTCTATGCAGTGTTCAATTCATGTCTATAGCTGTACTATATATATATATGTATATATACAGTGGCTGCAACTCGAGCAAGCAAGTCTTGAGCTGTTACAACATTCAAAACAGAAAACACTGCCCTAGCAGTAGACAAACTAAGTGGCTCTCAGCTCTTTTTTTACGTACAGATGTCCTGGGCATATTATCCAGAAATTGTCTTCTCTATAATTAAAAAAAAAAAAAAAAAAAAACTGTAGGTAAAGTAGGTGGGTTTGTTTGTTTTTTCCCTAAGAAACCCAAGTTCCAAACTTCTCCAGCAAACTCTGTGGCTCTGCGGGACTGAGTGTGCAGAGGTGCCAGGCTCTGGAGGTGACCGGCCAAGACTCAGCTTTGGTGCCTTTGAGGAAGGACCCGGTTAGCGAATCCCGGTCCCCAGCAGGAGCAGCGAGGACCTCGTGCTCCGCCGTGACATTCGGGCTAGTTGTTTAGCTCCACCTAGTGGAAAAGCTTGAAAGGTCTTCTCTGTCTGTCCGGGCCATCTCAGCGTAGTTTGCACGTCTTGCCATTAGAGCGCTGTTCGTGTTTCAGGACATTTGTCATCTCTGCTTCTCAATGTGTATGTCCATGTCTCTCTCCTCGAGACATCATATCAGTCTCCTGCAGTGAGTTCACTATTTTTACCTTCAAGGTTGACTGATGCTCAAAAAGCTTACATTTATTTGGATTGCTTTTGGAATTTATAGTGTATAGGCTCTGAGTAAAATGTTCCTGAAACACAGAAATTTTGAAGGACACATATAGGCAGCTTTCTTAGAGGTCAACAGATCCTTTCTCAAACCTTTAGGCTAAATCTGTCTGAGATCAGACCCCCAGGGCTTTGGCACAGCAACACTTTTCTTCTGAAAATGGAAAATTGAAAATGATAGCTAGGGTGTCAAGCTTCTTCCAGGCTATATACACATGTGGTCTTACAAATCATAAGGATTACATTGTGCACGGACAGATCTCACTGCTGAAATCATACCAAAAATCCTACCATTGGTATATATGTTAAGTACCTTAAGAAGGTAGGCAGTAGCATTCTACTTTATCTGTGAACAATATAGACTAAAACTGGCCCTTTAGAGGAATTCAGGAAATTAAATTTTTGTAATTTCCTTCCAGGACAGACGTCTTCCTATATGTTGGGGTATATCAGGCCAAGGGAAACTAGAAGGATCAGCAGGACAAAAGCAATGGCTAAGTGAGGAGCAGAAAACAGGACAAAGGGATGCAGGGATGACATTGACCATCAGCACTCTTTGTCTCTAGAATGTGATGTTGGATATGCAAAGGACATGTTCCTCCTGCACATGTGAGGAACAATTCCTCCCCAACATGTGAGGATGTCAGAAAGCATCCATGCTCCCTAGATGCATCTTATATATGAGAAGGGAAAGCTGCTTTTTAAGATCATATATTCCCTTTTGAAAGGGGTTTCTTTCCAGTATTCATGGAAACCTGACGTTAAGGTTTTGAACTCCTCCCTCTATATATACGTGAAAATTCCTGTGCATTTTTGTGAGAAGTAACTACATGCAGGAGCATGCAGGAAGCAGAAGGTGGAATTGAGTCAAAATAATATAGAATATTGTACTGTCCAAGACCTACACAGTACTGTAATGGGCTCCTGTCTATCATAAAACTATATAGCAGCAGAGGGTGACATATAGCAAGGAGCAACTTTGCATGCATTATTATTTTTTAAAATGTTGTTGACCTACTGGGTCAGGAAATGTAGAATAAGTTGGAAATGTTCAATTTTACAAGAAGGGAGCAATGAAGAAATGAAATAAACATGTGTATTCATAATTTTCACTACTCACTGCCATTTTGGGGGGATATAAGTTAACTACTTTGGGTGTATCTGCATTAGAAACTTACTGCTCTTGGTGAGTCCTATTTGGTCTGAATTTCCCTTATGTCTATAGCTGGGAATCCTGCAGGACACACTCAGAAGCACCACATTGTTCAGAGTGCCCTCCTGGTCAAAGATCACTCACTCCCTGGGGCACCATCCAAGGCACTCCTTGCGAATTGGACTTGAGGCCCTTCAGCAGTTATAACCTATGCCCTATGTGCATCTAGAACCAGAACATGGTGCCATCACCACCCTGGAGACACAGTATGGACAGAAAGTCTTGGAATTGTAAGAGTTATATAACTTAATCCTTCCTTCTTTGCACTATGCCAAGAAGTAATGGAAATACACCAAATAAAACAAGAGGTTTCTCTCAGAAGCGTAACTTGTTCCTTTACTTGTTCAACTAAGGGGAAAAATGCTTAGCAAACATATTGAATCTAGAATCTGGATTTAGCCATGGTGGCACCCTCAGTTTTAGCATACCTCATAACTTTAATTATGTAAACAGCTACCAGCTCCTGCAAGAAGAGAGTCTCAATCCAATGAAAAGCAAATCAAAAAAGAATCCCTAAAGAAATTAACTGGAAATGAAAAATATCAAGACTTCATTAGTACAGAGTTACAGTTTCTAAGTGGTATCACTTTTGTGATGTACTGCAAAAGTTCGTTTCAGTAAAACAAGGTTTCTGAAAAGAAACCAAGTAAAATGGTTACAGTCAAATATGGAAAGTACTGAGTTACAATGCCCATGCTGCCTAATTCTGTACTTATCAGGAAACACCCCAATATACACATCATACATATAGCTTCCACCTTTGAATGGTACTGAAGACGAAGCCTCCTCGAGTTGCCCCTGCAGTCAAAAGCTTAGAGTGGATTTATACCACCCGATGGAGCACAGTGCAGAGTTCCCAGAGATCAGATTGCTTGCAGAGATCAGTGCTGGTATAGCTGCATAACCACTGCAGTCCAAAGTGGAAAGATTTATCTTTTTGGATACAATTCTATGTGAATGAAGCTATATTTCTTCCAGAATGAACCTGGCTGGAGTCCAGGCATTCCCAGCCTGATGCACCCTCCACAACACTGTCCTGGCAGCTTAGCAAGCACAGACGTCCCCTTTCTCTTCTGCATATACATAGAAACAACTCTTTTCTGACAAATCCTCTTTTACTCCTAAAATCTACATGTCTTTATATTCCACAACTTTTCTTTTAGCTGAAATAGGCAAAATAAAAGGGTTCAAGATACCATCTATTAAACTTCATCTGAATTAAAGACTTTTTCTCCTTAAGGTTCTAATGAATATACCATACATAAATGCCTCAACCTATATAATGTTATAAGTCTCAAAACTTTTTTCAGGGAACCAACCCTATGTCATTTTATCAGTCAAATCTATCATAAAACTTCAAAATATGATGTTCAGTTTCACAGAATGATGAATTCTGACTTAAGTAAAAACATGAGAGGAGAGAGGCGTAACGGTAATTAATTCATATGTTCTACTGCTACCACAGTGTGTATTACGTGCCGCATGAAACTCTGAGGATAAAAAATTAGATTAACATACAATAATAAGATACCTGATAGTATCTTATTTCATAGGCTTTATATGGGTAAAATTAATGCTTTTTTCTTGTCATATACTGCGAGAAAGCTAGTAAGTGTCTGCTACAAATATAATTTGAAGAAAGTGTATTTACCAAAACAGTTGACATAATTGAGGAATAATCAAGTACTAAATATAAAGGCATTTTGGTGTCTCACTTTAAGTACATTTACAAAATTTGTGAATATTTAATGTAGCCTTAATAATCCCTTATATTCTATAACTTGAGATTTTCATTCAGGTTTACTGAAGAAGTTTGCAACATACAAAAAAGCCCAACATTTAGCTTTCAACTGTTAACACAGAATATGTTAAAACTCTTAGAAGAACAAAAGAAATATGTGAATGCATATTTGTTTATATACTTTGTTGTTAACGGAAAAGGGATAGGAAAACATTCACTCAGGAGCTAAAGTAAAAAGGAAAAAAAAAATCAATGTTCAAATGCGAAGAAAAGGCATGAGTGACCAGCACAAGAGATGAATAGGAAGCAGGTCAGGTATCAATGCAAGTAATGAGTGAGCAAGGAAAAAGTCTGGCAGAGAAGAGCTGGCTGGAACAGAGGGATCCATAGTCAGACTATAACTTTATTACCTCATTTGGTGGATAGGAGAGAGCCTCCTGCTGCAGAGGGGGGAAAAAAAAAAAAAAAAAAAGCACCTCCTGTCACATTCCCTAAAGCCAGTGACAGCATTTTCACAGTCTTTTGATTTATTAATTCTAAAGGTTGCCTCTGCTCCAGGCAGTTCCTTCAGCAGGAACAGCTTAAGGAATATGTGCTGCTCAAGGGCTTCTGCTGAAGGACTGACAGCAGATCTGTTCTCCCTCCTACCCCTGGCCAAATCCTATAGAGACCTATGTCTGTGCTTGGGAAGAGCCAACCGTGCCTCCACTGCCTTCCCAGGCTCCTGCTGCCTGGCAGATCGTTATCTGTCTCTGCATGTTCTGCACATTTCCAGCTACGATTTCTTATTTACTTTCAAGAATAAATTACCCAGGGTGGCTGGGCCCTCTGACACCCCTGCTTCATACTCTATTAATAGAACACTTAATAGTGTTCTAAAGGAGCATAGAAAGCTCAGTCACTTGACTTAAAGACATATTATTAGCAATGAACTCTCACATGCAATATCAGATTTGACTCTTAAAGGTTAAGGAGCAAAGGCCATGTTAACCTGCACAGACTGTCATCTATTTTTTAGCCTTCTGTGGTTCTTACAGTTCTGCCATCTAATAAATTGAATTTTGATGAGATTGCTGGTATTTCCTTCTGTCGTGGGTATTCCCAGCTGTAAACTAGAGAGAATTATTCTTTGAGTCTTCAAGTGAATGACTAAACTTCTCACATACATTGAATGTACAAGGTCTGTACAGTTCTCCGCAAAAGCAATTACCATGCCAAAAGGCAGGGAAGCACAGAGCTTGAATAGAAATCTACAGAGTCTAAGTCTTCTTGTAGGAAAATGGAGTAAAAAGCATAAACTATATATTATTTTTACACTTATGAAAAGAAAAAAAAAGTAGAGAAAGATCCCAAATAATTTAATTCTAAACAACCTTTATTTTGTACAAAATCATTTTTCTTTAGAGTTACTTTCCTGTTTGTTTTAAGTCATACAAGCTTAAGTGCTGGAAACTTGGAATCAATTTCTAAAGACTCTGTTCCTGGAAGGGAAATCCTTTAGACTCCACCATTTAGAGTTTCAAAGCTCATTTGGCTGCAACCTAACCTCGCAGTCTCCAACTTCTCTTGGGTGCTAATATCCTCACTGCTGTCTTTCATAAAGTTATCTAAATTCAGATGCTCCTATAGCAAAAAGCCTAATCCTGGCTAATGACAAAGACTGAAACATCTGTTCAGTTCTGACGACTAAATCCCCACTCCTAATCCCACTGGTATAGCAAGATTTTGATTAACTTGTCTGAACTATTAATCTATGAATCAAGAGGACTGAAGGAAGGTTACCAAAAAATGGAAGAGCAACTTGTGCATTAAAAATAGCAGTATAAAACAACAAAGGGCAAAAGTAAGTTATGTTGTTTATATAGGAGATGGAAGCAAATTTGCTCTTTAGAGACTGACTGTTTAAATATCAAAATTGATTGAGGGTCTTGAATCTGGAAGAGGATTGAGGAACTGAGATTGAACGCAAGTCAAGCAGGGGGGAACATGGGACAGAAGTTTAAGGGAGTAAAAGAGTTTAGCAGGCAGTACTTCAGGTAGGAAGGATTATTTTCCAGTCTCTTCTACTCCTCTCCTCTAGTGTATAAATATATTTACCCTTTTCTGCAACCCTCAGAATTTGCCTCTCTGTCCTCTCATTTCATCACCTACACATCACTCAGGCCCCTGCTCTGTCCCTTATATCCTCCACCAGAAACTAAGTGCTCCCTCTGCACATACTAACCCATCTATTCTCAGAATGCCAGCATGCAGTTATAGAAGAAAGGAAGCCTTTCAGATGACAGTTATGCTGCCTGATTTGCTCAAATACAAAGAAAACCTCAAATAAAACAGTCTGCAAATGATATTTGCATTTAGTTTTATCCCACAGAAAAAAATAAACTATTTTGAACCTTGACTTTTGTCTACATTGGCAAAAAGCTTCAAATATTTCAAGGGAGCTCACACTGTGATCTAGTGTTGTTTCAAAATCTCAGATTATTATGTTAAATCTGATGTACTATAAATCAATAGAATACGAAAATAATTCACAGTAAAAAGTTAAAATAACACTGGAATAAAATATTATGATATTATTCATGTAATCTATGAGCTATATATATCATGCAGTTTTTACTGTAAATCATGTTGTCAGAATTTGACAAAATGCCTGCAGAAAAAAGAAGTTTTAGCTAAAACAGCATTTTTTGATATATAGCTGTTTCATCAAAAATAAAATTAAAGACACTTGTATCTGTAGGTGTTATATCACAAACACCAAGATTGTCACAGCGCTAGGAAAAAGGACATGCTTGATATACTTAAATATTGACTGCACAAGAGCAAAATCCAGTTTCAAAAACAGAAACAAATTATTACATCAAAAAATAAGTCATTTACTATTGATTGTGCTTTAGTTTATTTGCTATGGGCAGAACAAAAGTACTTTCCTTCCGTCTGTTTTTCTTTGTTTGTTTTTGTTTTTGTGTGTGTTTTTTTTTTTTTATCTAATAGTTTATGATTAGAGATGCTTCGTTTGTGGAGACTCTATNTGATTAGAGATGCTTCGTTTGTGGAGACTCTATAATCAGTAGAATCTCACGCTTTATCATATGGATTATCAGGTGCCATGAGGATGGAAACAGTCTACCTTACGCCTCTTAGTCTTAGACTTGAACCCTGTTCCTTCTCTCCTTACCACCAAAGTAACTACCAGTCACTTTAAATACTTTGAGCCAAGACAAGCAGAGTTTTTTGTTTTTCTTGATCTACACAGTCTTGAAGATAAAAATATTTTTTATAAGATAGATTAAATTGTGCTATTGTAGAATTCTGTCAGAATAAGAAATCCAAGAAAGTGTGATACATAACTACAAACATTTTTTACCATAAGGTAGAGCATTCTGTGGGGCATTATTTTTCTATTAGTTTTAGAATCTAGATTGTCCATGTTCAACTGAGTTAAGAAAGAATAGTAGTTGCTACTTTGTATTTTGGTTTTCTTAATTAAGTATTGGTTGCTCATATAATTTCATTCCCTGTGTCTAGAATATCCCTAATGAATGAAAATTGTAGCTGCTTCGTTTGATATGTGCTTCAGCCCCCATTTTCAGCAATGAAAACATATAATGACTTTCCTACTGCTTAAACATCCCAATAGTGTATGTTATTGGATTTTTTTGTGAATTTGTAGATAAGCTGGCCAATAAAACTTCACAGAAGGGAAAAGATCAAAATTATAATAAGGATTTTTTTTCCCTTTTTTTTTTTCCTTTTTTTTTTTTTTTTTTTTTTGAGATCTAATTCTGTGCTTCTCTAAATCAAATAAATGGTGTCATGCTTAGTGAGAGCAGGCCAGTCTGTGGTTATGTAGGCAAATGTGTTATAATAGATGCATCTTATCTAATTTATGTAGTCTAAAATGTAGGCATTTATCCTCTCTGTAGGAATTTAGGTAAAACTGATTAAATGAAATGTTGAACCAGGCCAGCAGAGCCTGCTTCATGTCATATCCCCAACCTTAAATTTGCTTCCTATTAATGTGCTAAATTTTACATTATATTTCATTTTTCTCTGGTCTTACACATACTTGATGCAGCAATCGTAAGTTTTTTTTTTTTTTTTTATAATTCTCTTTCAGGGACTGAACTCCATTGCAGTCATGTTATCTAGCAGCTCATATCATGTTAGGTGTTCTCTGAATATACTTGTTTACTCTGTGTAGTCGCTTGGAGGCTGTATATCAGAATCACATGCTGCAGATGCAAAAGGGTACAGTCTACACATACCTTCACATCTTTGCCACATGCAAACACAAAATTTCATTGTAACTGAAGAAAATCAAAGATTCTGTGCCTTTTCCTTCATCTAATGCTCTGAACAGCTTAGACTACTATGAAGATTTTAAACTCTACAGTTGCCCTTGTTTTCCTCCCTTTTCCTTTGCCAGTTTATTAGTTGTTTCTCCTTCTAGCTATTTCTGAAACATTCAGCCTTTACAGTGCACAGTTTTGGTATTTTTTAGTGCTGCATTTCTACTTGTCTGCTAGTATTCTACTTCAATTAAACTTGGGAAAACAAGCTCTTGGCTATTCTGTCTTCAAAAATGTTCTTTTGTGCTTGTCAATTGATATTTATATCTTACTATTTTGAAAAAATCTTTAATTAGGAACATAATTGGTGAAGTACAGAAAAACAAAGTACTGGCATGGGCAGTTATTATTATACTTAGTTTGAAGTAATTCTTACACCATGTATATACAATACCTGACTCCAGAGTAGAAAAAGGCATTGATGGAAGAACAAGTTGAGCCAGCAAGTTTTGTCCTTTTTCATGATAGAATAAATACTGAAAATAATGATTTGTGGATACATTTTTTTCTCGACTTCTAGAATTTTCTTTATTTTATAAGTCAGCATATGGGGAAGGTAAACCTCCCATTTACTCTAGTCTTATTATGACAGTACCATAGCTTAACTATCAGTGTTTTACCAATTAGAGTATTCAGAGTGTTCTACATAACTGATAAGGTTCAAGCGTAGAAAAATATCATTTCTAAAATGTTCAAGGAAGAAAGCAAGCCAGAAGATGAGGCAGAGCCTGCATCAACATCCTTCCTTTTACTTTAACAAGTACAAAAAAAAACAAACAAAAAAAAAGGTAAATAAATTTAACTTCTGTTTCTGTAAATAAGAGGCAACTCCACTTCTGTTGTTGTTGTTTCTTGTGATTTTCACCACAGAGGAAAGCTAAAGAAATTAATTTTAGTCACTCTTTATCTTCCTTTGCTGACATAGATAAACTAATTTCACTTAGTTTTCTAAAAGAAGAGAAAAGAAAAAAAAAAGTCATCCACTTCCCTGATCTTCCTAACAGCCTTAATTTCACTCCACTCCAGTTCAAATTAATCTTTCATTGGCACAGCACAATGAGTACACATTAGTCTCCCTTACTTTAGGTACAGTGGCCAGAAATTGGAAAGCTGAAACATAAAGAAAACTACAATAAATAATCCTAATTTCAGAGGCAAATGAACTCACAGAAGCTGACAAAAAGAATCTGCTTTTACAGATAACTAAATTTAGAGAGTGGGTGTCCAACATCTTCACAAGCCAGCTCTTTAAACCTTTTAATTTTACCAATTGCTAATAACTAGGACTCACAAGTATTAAAAACAGTTTGGAATAATTAACAAATCCTTCAGCAAAACTATGTCCTCCCACTCCTGAAAATATTCTCATACATTCTTAATTATGAAAAAGCATGCTTAAATATTTAATTATTTTCTTTAGGCACTTGCATATAAAGTTGTATGTTTTAATCCTTATATAAAACTTCCTATTAATGTGCTAATGATAAATGTTCTTATGTTAAACCAAATTCTTTCAAATTCCTCTGAGCGACATCAGCTCTGCTCAGTAGTGTAATTGCAATAATTGACAATAATGCAATAAAGTAATATAATAATATATTAATAAGATAATTGGCATGAATGTTCTGAATTACTAGGTTGATGCTCCTGTCTCTAAATATTATCACTAATTTTCCATATACTCAAAGAATGTAAAATACGCTGAAATATCTTTTATGAAAAAATACAACTTAAACTTATTTAATTGTAGTTAAGTTCATACATATATAACTCAAATACATGAGCTTCACCATGTAGATGGGTGTTTAATTATCAGTATATGATTTTAATGTAGATATTATACATATGCATACATGTGTTTTTATCCCACATTTGCCATCTAACAGTAAACAACAAAACTTGAGAGTTTAATTTGCAGTGAACTGCACTGATGTAGTTGCACAGGAATTCATTTCCTTAATACTGCTAGCGCTGTAATTATGAGGCACAGCTCAAGGAAATTCCCAGGCTACAAGAAAAAAACATAGCCTGCTCAGACTTTCTCACAAAAATAAAGTGGTTATGTATAAATATCTTCCATGCTGGTAATGTATCTGCTTACAATCTTCTTACAAAGAAGAGTATGAAGTTGTTGACATTCTCTGTGATGGAGGAGAATGACATCTCTGTTTCTCATATAAGAAAGCAGAATCAAGTCCCATTCCAGATTTTTTTGGTGCCTACGAAAGCTTAGTTAGTCACATCACAGCTACAGGAAATCTTGGAACTCCTGGACAGGAAGGTGCAGATTTCTTAAGGAGGTAGAGCAGCATTTTGAGACTGTGATTTTCCATCTTTGGGGGAAAAAAAAAAAAAAAAAACTGTTTTTTAGGAACTTTAAGTGAAAAATGTAAAAAAAAAAATTCTATTGAAAAGTGAAATACTTTTTGGCTCGTTTTGGTATTCTACTAGCTTTCAAGCAGCGACCCACAAAGGTTACTGGCAGGTGTAGGTTTCTACTGCTTAGTCATTAAAATAATACAGTAAGTAAAGTAACCTTGGTGTCTCTGACAAGGTGGTTTCCACACAAGGCTGCCAAATTCTCTGTAGTCCTATTTTCATTGTATATATTTTATTTTAGCCCATCATGACCCAAATCAACTAATCATCTCCTAGATCTTCCAAGATGTTTATGGTAAGAATGTGCAAATGCTTGTAGTGAAATTGCAGTTTGGAGTAGGGTTTGGTCCTCTAATATTTGCATGATAAAATTCCTCAAGTTTTGCCTAATCACTTTTTGATCACTCAAATCAAACTTCTCAGATTTATCCCTATAAAGAGCTTCAAGGCTTACTTAGTATCCTTCCTAAACCAAATAGAATCATGTAGGGTGTGATTTGACTCCCTGGAAAGCAGTCTAAAAATAAGACATATATTGAATATAAAAGGTTTAGTGATAAGCATCTGTGTAGAATTTACCCCATCTACTACAAAATGGGCAAATTAATAGCAGCAAAATTCACGCTTGGCAGGTGCTTATTGGTCCTGATTAGCCATCTAGAAAGCGTATTAGTTTAAGCTGTTCTTACCGCCATAGATAAATTGATGAATTCTTTAGCTCTTAAAGTTAGGTTATATGAGCTTTCTCTGTATATTTCTCTGTAGAAGGCAGTCAGAAAACAAAGTCATGGAGAAAATAATCGGATAGAAGAGAGAAGAGATAAAAAAAAAATACTCTAAGACAACTGGAAGTGATTAGTGACTAGAATGGGAATGAAGAGAGAAAGTTAGGTAGTGGTATGTATGAAACTGCTAAGACTAGTATAAACTGGATGAAGGATCCAACAGCTGTTTTGGTTTTCAAAACCGAGAGAA
>VZSV01000220.1:1054499-1080392 GCA_013398735.1 Nothocercus julius
AAAAAAAAGTTGTTTCAAAACTCTAATGTTGCTTTCTCTCAGGAAAAGCACTGTTTTAAGCTATCCATGTAAGCTCAAATTCAGGCATGTCTATCTAGACAAATCTTTATGCAAATGAATGATCATGTAAATTCAAAAGCACTAAAATGTTTCTGAAGTCCTTTGCTGATATTAACTGTACCGATTTATCTGAAACCTCCCTTAGTAACATGAATTTAAGTTACTAAGTTAACTTGTTAATTGCTTTATTTTCTCTTTTTCTTTATACTTTCTGACATATTTGATACTGGTGAGCCTCAAATACATTTTTTTTTTTGTATGCAGGAGATTGGCTTTTTCACATAATTAAAGGCACAACTCTTGTTCATTTTCTGCCATAAACCAATATCTACAATGACATATAGGTATGAATTTTAATATTATTTTTTGTATAGACTCTCCAATTTCTACAGTAAATGTCAGACTAACCTGACAACTGTCCTTTTCTTTCTTTTCTCTTATCTGTTCCTTCTTCCTCAAACACCACTCTCAACAAAACAAAACCTGGATATAGAAATGTAAATTAACTATATTGAATTTCTTAATCTTATTAAAGTCATGATATGGTAAATAATTTTATGACAGATAGCATTGGCTAAGTCAAGTCTTTATTTGGCAGACTCTCAAATTGCTCATCAGAGGAATGTCTATCAGCTTTGGAACAGCTTAGGCAGAAAACAACTAAAGTAAATTTGAAAACAGTCAGAATAGATATTAAAGACTGAGTAATACACTACAAACATCTAATACTAATGGAAAAGTTTTGAAATGGTTGTTTTTCTGTTAACAGGTACTGGTAAAATAGTTCAATGATCTGTGATCTGATTAGTAAATTGATTTTAAATGTCTTTCATTTTCTTGTTTTGATTTTTCGCTACTAATTTGCCTGCATTTATCAATTGCATGATGAGGAAAGCCTGAAAATAGCTGTGAACTGTAACTCTGCAATTATACTATATACCTATCTATATATAAATTTACATACACACACATATGTAAGGCAGTAAGCTCATTTGAAAAGACATTTTCAACTAGCACATATACAAATATCACCTTAACTTATTTAAATAGTAATTGAATACATTCAAGCAACTTCGATGTGAAGTCAGAGTAGCTTAGAAAATACAAGAGTTGTTTTTTTTTTTTTTTTTTTTTTTTTCTGTAGATTTGCATGAAATCAATGTGAGACCCAGTAAGGTAACTAGAGCATCATGTTTCAAGGAAATTTGAAGGGAATGAACCTGATTGTCCAATATCCTTCTCCCTGGTGAGACCATAGAGCGTTTCTGGGAGATGTCAATGGTTTCTCTCTAAGAGTTATAGCCAGTTCAGGACAATGGAACAGGCTCCAGAAGAAGAGAGAGAGGGAGAGATAGAAAGATGTCTCATGAGAAATGAGACAATGAGGTTTGGCTTTTCCACATCAGTGCTGTTAGCTAATGAGAGAGTTTTGCTAGCGGGATACCAATTCCTCATTATATGCATTTACTGAGTCCATATTTAAAAACTGCATAGTATAGTACCTACTGCTCTACCAGAGGCATAGGATTGATGTCAGAATCACTTCATGAAATTGTATAGCCTGTACTAAGCAGGAAATTAAAATAGATTCTTTCTTTTACTAATAATCACTGAATCTAGGCTTTTCCAAATATGTCTCAAGACTATGTGTGGAATTCAGGTCACACAGACATCTTTCTAACTACCACGACATGTATCAAATATTTCTGCAGTTGGTCACAAAATTTAATTTATCTTTGAGAAGAAATGTATAGCAGTGTGCTGCTGTATGGTAGCTTGCCTTCCTCCTCATTTGATTATAGAGGGTTCTGACGAGCCTATGCTAATTTTAGTATAGAATCCCTATTTAGTGTGAACCATACGGTTTACCACCAACTTCTTGCGAGGTCTATAGGCTGTACTGGAGACATTATGAGATCTCACTGGAGTTTTTAAGACTGTGTTACGAAAGTATCACTCTGCTGAGCAATTAAGAGGATGCTATTGCTGCAGTCCAACCAGTGGGGGCTCTAAAGCCTTTTAGCTAGTGAGGATTTCAGCATAAGTGGGGAACTTGGATGAATAAAAGTAGGCTGAGGAAATAATTAGTAGTACCTTCTCTCTCAATGATATCACCATTTCATTCATGGAACATTTTTGTGTTGCTTGCAGATGTAGTACCATAAGTTAGTGCAAAATTTAACACAATAAATAAAGTAAAGCCACAATGGATATTATTTCTCTAATGAGAAATGTATTTTATTTTCCAGTAAGAAGGACTGCTCTGCCTATTCTGCAATGCAGGGATACTAAGTGACTAAAAAAGGACAACGTCAGCCGTTAAAACATTTAAAAATATTAGCAATCCCTTCAACTCTACTGTCGGCTCATCATTATCTCACTAGATTGCATCATAGATTCCCAATTAACTTATATTATGAAAGCTTTTTTCCTATAGCCTTTTTCACATAGCAAATTGTTCTTGGGAAATCTGTTAATATTAACTGCTCTGTTCGCATTCCTACCAGGAAGGGTAGATGCAGAAGTTCAATTCAGCCAGCTTTTATGTAAGCTTCTATTTTCTTCTGCTCATGGTTTCTCACTTAGAAATAGTCTGTTAGTAAGAGACTTATGCTCATTGACTAGCCCACATTACACGTGAGAAAGACTGTAATATTTGACATAGGTCAGTAAGTTCCTTTTATTTAAGAGCAATCTATGGGACATGAAGAACTTTCTGACGCTATATAAATGCAAGAACAATATTTTCTCTGCTATTATCATATTAGTCATTTTAATCTCGTGCAAGTTAATCACTTAATACCGTACTTCCCTCCCCCTAGCAGCTGTGATCTTATGGTTTTTTCAGTGTGTATCAGCCCTCCCACCCTTTCCTGTTAAGGCTCATTTTTTTTTAATAAATATTTCTATCCTGCAATTGTCAGGAAATTTAGACTCAGATGCTGGAATATTGAGAATTAATTTACTGATCTAGAGGAGTCATCCAGTATATCATTCACCATGCAGAAAACAAGTGTTTTGGGAAAGAATGCTGCATTTAAACAGAAGGAACTCCAACAAAAAGAGGACCCTGATCTCTCAAGAAAACAAACCAATGCATCATGTATAAGAAAACACAAGATTTATATGCAAATAAAGATACCCTTTAGAAAAACATAAGAATTTATCTCAGAATAAACGTGGAAAAAGTTATGGGTAGAAAAAGCTTTAATACATGTTTAATCCATAAGAATCAGTATGTGCAGATATGTATATATACATATATATACTTATTTATATATAATACATGCAAATATGTGTAATATCTTTTTCTCTTTATGCATAAGTTTGGTTGCTTTGGCCAGCCAGCTATATATGCTGTTTTTTTTCTTTCTTTTTTTTTTTTTTTTTTAGAAAATCATCATTGTTCTATTGATCAATATTTGTCTTCTTTATCATACCTGGTCTGCTTCTTCCAGAGTGGTAAGCTCTTCTCTAAAGTATATTAATTTCTACCTCGAGGCCAGTATGTTTTTATCTTCCTAAGAAAATTCTACATGTAGTCTGATTGAACTTACCTATCCTAATTGTGATTTTTTTTTTTTTACAACATATTTAATGCTATTATCTGATGGAATTTCTTGTTGCTTTCCTTCCTTTTGACTTTCCTTTTTTTTAATACTAAATACTTAAAAAAGCTTTCTCAATACTAAAAAGTTAGCAATTAGAATAAAAACAATGATCCATTTGTACATACAGACCAGATCAGACAGTGATCTATAAGGTGCAATACTCATTTTTATTTAGAAAAGGTACTATAAAAGGAAAGACATTCTTAAAACATGGAACCATCGTCAACAAATCAATAAATGATTGAATTTCTCCCTTCCTAAAGGAATGAAAAATACTGAAACTTTCTAAAAAGGACAAGTTTTCCATAGTGTTTTCATTGGAAGTTTTTTGGTTCATCATATACAAAATATCGTAATTGTATAGATCAAGAAAGTATGAAAGTTTCATGATTACCAGGTACAATAAAATGTATATATTTTGATGATCTTGAATCCATAATTGAGAATTTCCAGATTTAAGAAAACACTAATTCTCATTGAATCCGTAACAGGATAGTACCTTTCTTTTCTTCTTCTGTGACTATTGCTGTTTGTTAATCAAATGTAATGGATAGTAAAATTTTTGAAACAAATCAAATCAGTTACCAATTTGATGCCTAGAGTCCAGGCATCTAATTAATTTATCTAAAAGCAGTATAGAGATATAAGAGATACTTTGGAAATAAGGACTAGATTTTATAGCTGCAATTATAGAGCTGAAGCATTTATTCCTTAGGAACTGGGAGAAGCACTAATGATTATTTTTGTCTCCTACCCCTACTGTGCTGTATATGTGTGGTACATCACCAATGACAAAAAGAGGAAAATGAAGTGACAACAATTAGCATCACCACAGATATCAGAATCAAGACTCACAGAATAATATTACAGGAAAATAGTTCCAACATCACTTATCTATTTCAGCAACACACAGTAGTTGTATTTTATAAATCAAATGACAAAACCTTTCAAATAGGTAAATGCAATGCTGGCAACTAAGGAAGAAATAAAGCTCTATGAGGAATGAACCACAGTGTGATTAGGAAAGTAAAATACACGTGTAAAAGTTCTCTATTTTTTCATAATGATTAAAAATTTAGCTTTTGTTAATATATAAACATTTCAAAAAACATCAAAGTTAAACATCACTTTGTTAGAACCACAGAAGCTGTTGACTCTGATAGATTTAGTTCAATAAATTTTCAGAAATAAGTGAGAGGTGAGAAAGATGAAAATATGTGAATAAGTCAGTGTAAGGTGATGCTTCAAACTGGGAAGGAGAAATAATTTGGTAGCTCTTTTGGTAGAACTATACTTTTATGTCTTATAAATTGTTTTTTATTTTCTTCTTTCTGCATTTTTTTCTGAATGCTTCTTTGTATGTCTTTTAAATAGTCAATTATTTTGGCTGAAATTTTCAATGTGGTTTGGCATTGCCATGTATTTGTTGGAAATGATAGTTTTGAGCTCCTCTCTGTTATTCACTGCTTCTGTTGTTCTGAACTCTTTGTTTTACCATATTGTCCAGATAGAGGAACTGATTGATTTGGCGTAATACATAGAAATGGTGAGTCATTTTTCAGCTAGCTCAGATCAAATTAGAAAGAAATGACAACCTTTGTTCTTCTGGAGAGAGATTGAAAATATTTGTGTTGCTCAATGACTTATTTAGGTTAAATAGGAAAAGAATAAAGGATGGGCATTACTCAAATGGATGCTCAAGGAAAGCAAGATAGGAGGAAAAAATATTTTGATAGGTAAGCACAGATTTAGATTCTGTGCTTACCTGGCAGTTTTTGATTCCTAAGATGAATAAACTGTCAGAGGAAATAAAACAGTAAGAGAGTCTCTAAATCCTTGGAGTGAACAATTTTCAAAATGATGTATCTGAAAATAATGAAATAAACGGGTCGAGAATGGGAGGGTGCAGGAAAAGAGTTTGTGACGATCAAGAAGCAATGACTCATGATTTTAACAAGCGCAGTTCATGCAGAGCAACAGAAATGTTTGCAGCAAGAAATCAAGAGGGAAGGCTTTAATCAATATTAATAATAAAATGAAAGTAAATGACTTTTTCTTGTAACGGCGATGGGATTAAAGAGAAATTTCATCTACAGCCAATCTGGCTCATATATAAATCATGGATCCTCCAAGGATTGAGGAGGGCCAAGGCCCTTTTGGAATTAGTGTTAGAGAGAGATGTCAGGGGCAACAGGAAGGGCTTCTGTAAATACATCAGCAGCAAGAGGAAGACTAGGGAAAATGTTAGTCCACTACTGAATGGGGAGAGTGCCCTGGTGACAGAGGATGCAGAGAAGGCAGAGTTACTAAATGACTTCTTTGCTTCTGTCTTTACTGCAAAGGCTAGTCCTCATGAACTACAGAGCCTGGAGACAAGAGAGAGAACCAGGAGAGTGGAGGACTTTGCGCTGGTTGAGGAGGGTAGGGTGAGGGATTATTTAGGCAAACAGGACACCCATGAATCTATGGGCCCAGATGAGATGCACCCAAGAGTGCTGAGAGAACTGGCGGGAGTCATTGTTCAGCTGTTCTCCATCATCTTTGAGAGGTCATGGAGGGCAGGGGAAGTGCCTGAGGACTGGAAGAAACCAATGTCACTCCAGTCTTCAAAAAGGGCAAGAGGGAGGACTCGGAAAACTACAGACATGTCAGCCTCACCTCCATCCCTGGAAAGGTGATGGAGCAGCTCATCCTAGAGACCATCTCTAGGCATGTCAAGGAAAAGAAAGTGATCAGGAGTAGTCAGCAAGGATTCACCAAGAGAAAGTCATGTTTGACAAACCTGCTAACCTTCTATGACGAGGTGACTGGCTGGATGGACAATGAGAGAGCTGTGGATGTTGTCTACCTTGACTTCAGCAAGGCTTTTGACACAGTCTCCCATAACATCCTCATAGGAAAGCTCCGCAAGTGTGGACTGGATGAGCGAACAGTAAAGTGGATTGAGGACTGGCTGGATGGCAGAGCTTAGAGGGTGGTAATAAATGGGGTAGAGTCTAGTTGGAGACCTGTGGCCAGTGGTGTCCCGCAGGGGTCAGTACTGAGCCCAGTGCTGTTCAACTTGTTCATCAATGACTTGGACGAGGGCACAGAGGGCACCCTGAGCAAATCTGCAGATGATACCAAACTAGGTGGAGTGGCTGACACTCGAGAGGACTGCGCTGCCATTCAGAGGGACCTAGACAGGTTGGAGAGTTGGGCAGAAAGGAACCTCATGAGATTCATTAAGGACAAGGGCAGGGTCCTGCACCTGGGGAGGAATAACCCCAGACTCCAGTACAGATTAGAGGTTGACCTGCTGGAAAACAGTTTTTGCAGAGAGGGATTTGGAAGTCTTGGTTGACAATGTTAACCACGAGTCAGCAATGTGCCCTCATGGCCAGGAAGGCCAATGGGATCCTGGGCTTCATCAGGATCAGTGTTTCCAGCAGGTCGAGGAAGCAGATCTACCTCTCCCCAGCTCTGGTGAGGCCACACCTGGAATATTGTGTGCAGTCCTGGGTTCCCCAGTACAAGAGGGACACGGAACTTCTAGACAGGGTCCAGCGGAGAGCGACAAAGATGAATAAGGGATAGGAGCATCTATCTTACGAGGAAAGACTGAGCAAGCTGGGCCTGTTTAGCCTAGAGAAGAGAAGATTGAGAGGATATGTGATCAGCATGTACAAATACCAGAGGCGTGGATGTAGGGAGGATGGGGCCAAACTCTTCTTGGTGGTGGCCAGTGACAAGACAAGGGGTAATGGGTGCAAGTTGAAACACAGGGAGTTCCACCTCCATGTGAGGAAGAACTTCTTTTCTGTGAGGGTGCCAGAGCCCTGGCACAGGCTGCCCAGAGAGGTTGTGGAGTCTCCTTCTCTAGAGATCTTCCAAACCCGCCTGGATGCCACCCTGTGCCACGTGCTCTACGTGTCCCTGCTAGAGCAGGGAGGGGTTGGACTAGACGATCTCTAGAGGTCCCTTCAACCTTAACCATTCTGTGATTCTCCATGTTCCTCTACAGAATAGGCAGAAAGTTACTCCAGTTCTTGGTAATCTGAGAAAAGAGTTTTGGAACTCTGAGAAAAAGTATGTTTTGTCCTCATGCTTTGCGCTGTCTTGGAACTATTTTAAAATCTCAGCAAACTTTATCAGCATTTACTGTAAATTGAGAGTTTAGTTCTGTTATCTACATAGTATTTTCACTTGGGGCGAGAAAATCAATACTACCTAGCTTGATTAAATTTGGACTTTAATTAGCCTTTTGAACTGTAAGTTAGCAGATTTGGAAGGAATTCTTATCAAGCTTTATAAATATAGTTCAAGGATTAATATTTTTATTACTGTTTATTTATATTGCAGGGATGTCTAAAAAAGCACTGTATCAGACTTACTGTATCAGTAGGCAATCTCCTGATAGGAAAAAGATTTGTGACTTGAAGTGTTTGTGAATTTGATATAAAGAATATAGCTCAAGCAGTTGCTATGATGATATAATATGTCTAAACTAGGAAGTAATAGGAAAATAAGACTGTGCCTTATTTCTTTTTTAAAGCTGTATGCTCCTATTGTTCATCAAATCTGAATGGAGGAAGGGACTCCAGCACATCTTCTGATCCCTGCATAAAGGTTATAACTGCTGTACTATATGCTATATGTATATAAATATAAATTTTCTTAATACAAATCTATGAATCCTACAAAGTATTGATGCAATTAGTGTAATGAAAATTGTCACAGGGAAAGTGATCAGTTGTAAACCAAATCAGGACTGAAATTGTTTACTGATTTATTAATGAAACATAATTAATTGGCAATCAGTGAACAATTCATTCAGTGTCAATAAGAAATATGACAGACAAAACAGAACACTAGGCACTTATGTTAATAAACACCTACAGATTTCGTAACAGCCTTCTGTAGTGAGTCCCAAGATGTCCTAACCACACATATGCCCAGCTCTCTCAGGTGGTGTGGCCTGGTTGTACCCTTTCCTGGGCGCATGGACCCCCTACTTGCACACAGCTCCTGTGGGAGCTGCGAGTGCTGGCTGCTGCTCTTGCACTCCATGATCTCTCCTTCACAAGTTTTACAACTGAATATGTTGCAAATTCCCATGCTTCTCTTATAGTCTTCTTTTCAGCTGAGTCCTTCTTTGTTTTAAAAGTCTCTTTGTAATTCCCTGGTTACTGTTTAATCTGGCTGATGGTTGTCTTCCTCTGTAATATGATCAGCATTGGGCAATTGCTCTCTCAAGCAGTTTTGGATGTCCTTTTCACACACAATGTTTACACTTATGTTTCTGTTTTAACAGCTGTTGTTATACAGGCCAAGGGTGACCTGTGCAAGCATCCCTTAATATAATGACTAATATTAAGTACAAATTTTTTTTCAATCTACTCCACAGAAAACCAAGACCCAGACTTTGATGATGTTATGCTACACTCAAAGTCTACTAAAGGTTAATGTTAATTGGAAATATTCAACCAAATAATCTTAGAAACTTTTAAAAATTGCTAAAATTGCTACTTCTATTTTGGACTTATAATTGAAAACCAGCTCCAGGAAATTTGTCTCATTTCTCATAATTAGATTTTTCTTAAACACTGAAACAAGCCTAGAATGAAGGAATGACAAGTCAATTTACCTACCTTCTTCTCCTGCCAGTCTTTCAGATAGGGTCCACAAACCCACCACCATCTCTAACTTTTCTGAAGATCTTTTGAACCTTTATGGTCGTCTTTGGCTGTTTTATAGTAACAGTTAATATGAATAACCTTAATATTTTTTATCCCAAATCCAAATAGTCTCCAAAGGGTGTACACTAACTTACGACCCATAAGTGATTGCCTTTGTTCATCAAACAGATGAATAATTCAGGTTTCCATATTGCTTGTAAATGAATAAAGGGAAATGATCAAAAGTTTATGTTCATTCATCAATTCTACTACTACTAATAAAAGCCTTTCTATCCCGTTGAAAATTATTGGTTTAGAGATGCTTCAGACAAATCATGAGACACACAGATAAAGCACTTACTCCTCCTGATATGCACTGCTACCAGTAATAATTTAGGATAGCCCAGAGGTCACATTCAGAGAATCTGAAAGCGGCTAAATAAGACCTATTAATCAGATAGAAGTATATTTGATAACAGATGGCTTTATTTTTTTCCTCCTTCTAGATAGCTTCAGTACTCATCACTTACCAAAATAAATTACAAGAATATATTAATAGCTTCATGACATTTACAGGTTCTGTGTGACTATAATAACAGCTGTATATTTGTGAAAGAAATTTTCGTTTAAAAATTGTGTTCAAATAAGAAATGCAACAGATAAAGCAAAATAAGTTAATGTGTAGGCAAAGATATTTTCGGGTACTAAGCATGGAAGAGAAGTAAATCTGTAGTGAAATGCATGGAAAATGGCTTCATTTGTCTTTAAAAAGTTTTGAAAACACTCTGAAAACAAAGATGAAAGAATGCAACTGGAAGAGGAAAAAGGGTAAATTTTCTGTGCAATTCGGATATCTAAGTGTAGATTCTTAGACAGATCTCTTCAAAATAATGTCCTACATGTCTAATCTGCTGTCTGCTAAAGATTGCTTTCCTAGACTTTCAGGATCATGGCCAGCAAAGGTTAAGTTAGCAGTAAATTAAGATTCAATAAAAGGTGATCTTAAGTGGAGATTTCTAAGAAAAGTTCTAAGATTGTGACACTGGTTCATTTATGTCTCTGAAAATCACATTTCCAACTGTCGTTTCTGTGGAATGAAAGTTCTGTGATGTATTAAAGACTAGATTGCAGTGCTCACAGCAATACTGGTATTGTAGGCTTGTTTCTCTTCTATTTGTCTTGGTATGTATTTAACTTATGTTGAGGTGACTAAATTGATAGTGATACAAAGTTCTGATAAAACAGGATTAGATGCCTCTTTTCTTCTACCTGCCCTAAACTGTTTAAGGCAACTGATATTTCCCTATTACTCACATGTCCAGAATTGCCAGCAATTACAAAATTCTGAACAAAACTGCATGAAATGAATTGTCGTTACCCCTCCAGGATATAATCTGAGGTCAAATTGGTCAGGAAATAGAGTAGCAGATCCTAAGTGCTGTTACCTATAACACTTTATCTCCATGGCTGCAGACAATAAAGGATGATCAAACATGTTGCATCTGACATAAGGAGTTTTCTGGTTGACAGCTAGTCCAAATGTCAGTTGAAATAATGCACTTTCTCTGATGTTGCAAACTGTAAAGCAGTTCCAGTTTCACAAGAAATATGTTTTAGATTTGTGGCTTACTAATGTTTGAAAAATTTGCTTACAATGGTGCAGTGTGATATATTGCGGTTTTGAACGCTGTGTAACCTTAGTTAACCCTACATGTTCTTCTATCACATATGGCAATAAATCAAAAGGAAGTGTCCCTGTAAGCTTCTCCACTTTGCCCAAATAACCTTCTTCTTGCTATTGTTATCCTTTACAACCTCTCATCTTCCTCTACTGTATACTGTTCCTTTAAGTTTTTTTCCACTTTTCAAGAATGTGTAGCAGAGAATGAATTTCTCTAGGTGAATATGGGATAGCAACTATAGAACACATTAAATTATCTTATCAAGCTTTTTGTTTTACACACACTAAAAAGATTTGAAGTTCTTTGCTATATCAAATTCTATACAATTTGAAGTGTAAAGTTGAACATTTGAAGGTTATTCAGAATATGAATACTTCCTGCTTTGCCGCCCACCCCCTCAGGGTATGAACCCTGTCTATTTAACTATTTTGGAGGAAGTAGCTGCTTGTTATGTCTTTAAATCTTTACTTTAACAACACCTATTTTTTTTTTTTTCTTTGATAGAGTGGCATAAGGATTGGTGTTTTTTAAGACACAGACAATATTAAAACAATAAGGCCTTACAGATCAGAATTTAGAAGTGACGTTCATATATGTTTAATAGCCCAGTTTAATCATATGATTGATGTATTTTTTTCCAAATAACTAGAAATATATGCATTTTCAGCCCTTTTTTAAAGTGATCATCACTCATAGGTGATGCAGGATTAAAAGATAGGAACTGCAAGCAGACTGAAAGGAAATAAAGAACTGAGGAACAGCCAGCACATTTTCAGAGTTATGTCAAGGCTTCTGTTGAGACCTGATCCCTACCAGGTTGGTTTTTTCTGCTTCCTGAAGTTTCGTCTCCTCACTATTGATAATGCCCATGAAGCCCTCTCAGGTAGAGAGGAGTAAGGTGTCTTAGTAAATCTTGTATTTTTGTTCCGATATGTGCACTCTGAGCTGTTGATAGTGTGATGTCAAAGTACACAGAAACTTAATTTTGAAAGGGACTAAAGGAAATAAGTCATGGTTTAAACTTCACACTGAAACATACTCTGTGTCATTAATCATTTCGTTGAGAGATATTAACTAATATTCAAGAGCTGAAGGAATAATAAATGCCAAACACATTTTGTGTACCAGAACACACTGATGTGTAACCTGCAGCACAACAAAGATTTGAGAACAGAATTGCTAGTAGAGTCGCCTCTGAAAGCTGAAAGTTTTAACTTAGGGTGCTTAAGGTTAATTTAGTTAGCCAGTGGCTTTTTTTATTATTATTATTTTCTTTGTTTGTTTTTAAAAATAAAATATAGGTTAGATGCATATAAGTACAAATTAGAAAAGAGAAGTATTTGAAAATAGGAAAAGAGTCACTCTGGGCCTGCCCACCGTTCCAAAACGGTATTGAAACACACTGCAAGAGATCAAGGCATTAAAAAAACAAACAAACAAACAAACAAACAAACAAAAAAACCAAGATATTAGAAGTAGAAAGCTCCTTGTAGCCCATAAGACTACTACAGAGGTCTAGGAATTCTGGTGAAGTTTTTACAAATATGATCATTTTGAAGGACCTACTGAAAACAAATCCACTGAAGATAACTTTGAACAGAAATCCTTAGATATGACCTGGAAGATAACACCTGTTTCACCCAGAGCAGGCATATTTTATTTTATTTATTTATTTTATTTTATCTGCCATGGATGCTGTCATACAGAAAGCACACAGAATAATGATGCTTCCTGCCAAAACTGATAGTTAATTGTGCCACAGTACAAGGATGTGAAACAGATAAGAGAATGAAAAATATATTTTAGTATCCAGGGGTACACTCTCTGAGAACATGTGGACCAAGTCTGAATACAAAATTAACTATGCAGATGTGGAGAGTTTAAGTCACGTAGCAAGGAGACTAGAGAGACAAATGAAGGAGTCAAAGGACTTAGAGAGTATCTGTAATTGACTGATCTGAAAGAGAAGAGTCAAAGACTTATATGGGATATATGTATAAATATATACATATATGTGTAAGAAGAAGACCAAAGCAAAGAAAAATGGAAATAGTAAGATGAATGCAATTGCATTATTAAGAGTAATAAAGCAAAAATTATTAGAAGATCAAGAGGTTAATAAACTACCAAAGGATACGGCCACTTAAAGAATGCATGACCTGATATATAGTAGTGATCACTAAAGTCATACTTCGAGTGTAAACTAGTAACCTGACAATCTTTATATAAAAGAGAAAACAGTTAGGACTAGGTAACAAAGCTTTGCCAGGTGAAGAACAGAAAGTATCTGCAGGATATATCACAAAACTGATTAAGCAGAAAAATCAAAGGGCAAATATATGTTTACTTAATCGGTATCTAGGGTTTTCACTGTTTCTGATAAAAGAAGAGTTAATTGTAAGAAGTAATGGTGCAGCACTGAATGCGATTTCCTAGCTTACAACCTGCTGTCTTTTCCAGCCTTCCTTTTACCATGAAGAACTATCTCTGTGGAATCACTTGTTGTATTACTACCCTTTCTTTCTGCATACTTTCTTTTTTATCTCCCTAAGCAAAGGAGTTCCAGTGAATTTCCTTGTGCTATTAATTCCAGTTAGGCAAAACTCTTTTACTTGCTGGATCTATCCTTGACTGATGGCCCAGTTCTGAAGGTCAGATTTCTTCTTTCAAAATATTATTACATTATAAAACAGCCTATTGACCCTTCCACTTAGCCTGAATGAGGCTGTACTGCAGAGTACATTCCTTGTCCTCTTGAACTGTGGGGTTTTGTTTGTTTGTTTGTTTGTTTGTTTGTTTGTTTGTCTGTTTCAAAATATGGCCTGAGTAGATTCTTTTAGCTATTTAACTCAATGACAGAACTTGCACAGACTTCACTGAGGTCAGGATCTTCCTCTAGATAAGGACAATGCAGCTTAGGGTCTGTGAAAATAACATATGTCAGCTCAATTGCTGTATTTTACTTTTGTGCAGCATAAGATGTAAGAAACGAGAAGATATTTGCAATTTTTAAAATATTTATTTAGAAGTGAGATACTTCTATCAGACTCAAAGTGTTCAAAGTGTTTTTCAATGACACTTTAGGGCTACGAGGATGATGCTTGCAGATACAACTCCTATAACGGCTTATGCTCCATGAGGTGGCGGGACTTTACATAAGCAGATATCCCATCTCTAGAGCTCATCCTCAAACATTAGCAGTCTGACATGCATTTGACTCTATAATTTGAACTTTTTAGCGTTTTAATTCTATCAATCCTTGATACAGTTCTCATACAAGGTCAAAAGCATTTCACCGGTGGCTTTGCCCTTTCCACTAAAACAAGGCTACTTGTCTCTTCCAAGCGAGCAGGATAGGTGCTCTATGAATATTCAATATGCAGAGCTATGGAGAAAAATTATTTTACTAAAGAGGAGGTAGTCCTGGTGAAGGTAGTCCTTCTGGTGAAGGAGGTAGTCCCCTGGTGGTGAAAAAACACTCATCTCTTATTCAAAGCTGAGAGCAAGCATTAAACTTGGTAGCACAAACGACTAGACGACGTGTTCTGACGAGAACAATGCTTGAGTAGATTCATAGTCATCAAGGTCTTAGTTTTAAGCCTTGACCAAAACATGTCCTTAGATAGAACAAGGGCACCTGTCTTAGCTCAAGGTTGGCAAACACTGGACTTACCTTACTTCTGGTAACCGTGGTTGCCACCAGCCTTTTGAAGTATCATTGCTCATCTTTAGAGTCTAAACTCAATTTTTAATCATAAGTAATTTACAACAGGTCACTTACCTTAGCTATGTCATTGACCAAGGTAAAATCTGAGGAAAGAAGTATTGCAGGGCAAATACAGAGAAAATAGCTAAAAGTACTGTCCTGATTCCAAGTCCTGTTCGGTAACCGTTAGAGTGCAAGAATGACAAAATATTGCATATGATGTTATTTTTAGGCACTGATAGAGTGGGAAGGATGCAGAATAAACCTATATCACTGATGGAGGTTCCAAAAGAAAAGAAAGAATAGACGTTATTAATTGTATGGAACTGACTTCTCTGCATTCTCTGATATGAAAGGTTGCCTGTGACACTTTCTCTGAGAAAGTCTCAGCCCTTCACTGTTTGTCCCTGATGTTCAGTAGAGATCATTTCTTTATTGAGATGTCCCAGGAAACTTCATATGGCTTTTGCGAAGATATAAACTGCTAAAATCACCTTGCCTCATAAGAAAAAGTTGGCAGCTAGCTAAAAAAGCACCATAAATATGGAAGCATGAGCATCATCAGAGGAAATGGCATTGCAACACACACTGTCCAGGAAAGAGAACCATAAGGACTAGAAACCTATAGTCAGACAGAGTAGCTCTCTTCTCTCACTGGAAGCTAGGAGTGGGTTACTTTGTAGACCCAAACTAAAGACAACAAAACTACTTCCCACTCCACCAAAATTAAGGGGTTTTCTTCCTCTAAATTTCCTTTCGTTCACATATTGTTGTTACTTAAATGTGTAGCTTCTTAAAATAATCCACTAGAGATGTTTTCATAAAGCAAATAAATTTTAATTTCAGGAGTTCACAAGTTCAGTCTGATCTTTTGCTAAGCTCCTATGTTAATAAAATAACAACTATAGAGCATTTTGGGCCTTCTGATTACATCATCATCAGTTAAAACTCTTCCTGTTAATGAAAGCAATATTTCTGTGTAAGAATGTGAAAGGATGGTACTAACAAGTCATGTCAAAGACTTAACCTTTCCACCAATTTCCGAGGCCAGTAGGAGGTACTAACTAAAAACTGTAAGAGGACAAATCCCCAGTGATACTTGCTTAATAACCCTGAAGAATTATTTTCCCTTTAATTCTCTTTTGATTTCATTTTATTTTTTTGCACCCTAGATGTTCTAGGCATTTGAATTTGGTTATTGGAAAAAACAAACAAACAACAACAAAAAAAAACCTCTCTCATTCACTTTAAATCTTCTTCCTTTGAATAGAGTGCACACTGCTCCATGCATTTTAAGAAATATTGATTGCTTCTGACACAAATTCTCTGTAACCATCTTGGTTTTGCAGATCTTCATATCTTCCTTTTTATTAATCTTCAGACTACTCTATTTAATCTTAGTTTAGTTTATAGGAATTGCGTATTTTCAGTTATGTGTTGCCTTTCTCTTCATCTTCTGTAGTTCCAATGTCTCTCTGTCCCTGGGTGACCATGGAAATTTGCTCCATGGTGTGTTTGGGAGATGTGGTGACCAAAATTTCATTTGATATCCAATATGTTGATCATAATGGACTGGTGCGGGAATGATCTTCTTTTCCATTGTAGACATAGGCAGATGCACACAGGAACCCAGTTTTCTTCTCACAAAGTTATCTTCTTATGTCAGAATAAAAAAGAGAACATTAAATAAATGATGAAAAAAATATATTTCAAGAGAAAGCTGAGGACAGGAACTTAATGAGGAATAAAACAACACTCCAGTCTTTTTATTCACAAGCAAAATCTATATTACAAGCAAAATAACAGTCACTAACCTGAATGCAAAGGCTGAACACAGAGACTGTCTGAAAAAGTCTCCCATGGGGTCCAGAGTAGAAGTGAATAGTAACATACAGGAAAAAAAGAGCTTTTTAATAGTGGCAATATAAATTAAAGAGAGTAAAATGCACCAGAAGAAGAGAATGAACTTACAGCTTTTGAAAATCCAGCCTCTGCCAACCTCTAAGACATTCTCACTATGTGTATGTCTTTCACCAGATGTTTCTATTTTCTCTAGAGTATGAGTGTCTGTATGTATACACATTTATTTACATAAAGAATGTGTGTCTGTATATGTACAACATGTTCCTGGGCTTTCTTGACTAGCACTATAGTTTCTCATATAATGTTTTGCTCACAATTTATGTAAAACACATCAGTAATTGTTGTAATAAGTGAGGGATGGGTGACAGAGCCCTGGAACAGGCTGCCGACAGAGGTTGTGGAGTCTTCTTCTTTGGGCATCTTCCAAACCCACTGGATGCCACCCTGTGACACGTGCTCTAGGTGTCCCTGCTGGAGCAGGGGAGTTTAACTAGATGATCTCTAGAGGTCACTTCCAACCTCAGCCATTCCATGATTCTGTGATTCTGTGATCTGTAAACTGCTTTTAACCTCTGCTGTTGAAAAGGTAGTGGTGGCTCTGCTGCTGTCTAGTGAGAGGAAATCTCAGGTTGCAAAATTGTTACTTTTCTTGTTTGTGGAGCTTAGCTTTGTGCTACATTTGAGCATCTGAGCACAAATATCTGTGCTTAGTACAGGAAAGAAAGAACTTTTAGAACTATTTCACAGAGAGTTATAATGTTTTGCTGGAGATGACTTCCACTGTCCCCAAGTCGCCCCAGCAATCAAGAAAGAATCAAAAGAAAGTAGTTTGACTTGAAGGTCATAGGATGAATATGCTAAGATAGCAAATGCAAATTTTCACTATTTTGGGGTTATTTATTTATGTATATATGTATATTTTAATATTTGCCTGGATTGATTTGATGGACTCAAAGCCCATTTATTCAGGATTTGTATCTACTTGAGTAAGGACAACAGAAATTAATAAAGAAGGGAGAAGAAGGATAAAAAGAGGAAAGAAGGAAAGAAAGTTTAATGATTTACTGGAGCTGCTACTAGTGAATACAGTTATGAGATTTAAAAAGAAAGCAATTATTATATATGTTGTATGTCATGAAATCATGCTAAAAAAACTATACTGTATTTTAAAATTCATTTCTCCAGCACTTTATCTTCAAGATGTCATTAAAACAAAATCCAAATCCAAAAATGCTACTCATAATTTTGGTTGAACGGTTGGCAGACTGGTTTCACAGCAAGTCCTGAGTTTTCCACATTGCTACTGGAATGGCAGCAAATTTTTCCATTGTTTTGGACAGTTTTGGTTACTTGCTTACGTGCTTTCTTGCCACTCTGGCACTTTCTTTACAAACACATTAAGATTGCAATTTCTTTTTTCTCATGGACAGGTTATGTTTTTCATTTTATTGTGTCCTCCTCCTGCTCTTACTCTGTCTCACAACAGTCAAGCCCAGTAACACCCCAAACCTTCCAAATCAAATCTCCATGAATAACTAGAAATTATCATAAGCAACTTAGAAATCAGTATATGGGTGAATATGCAACACAACTTAAAACAAACAAACAAACGAACAAACAAACAAACAAACAAACAAAAAGCTTATATATGTATATTTTCTCTCTCCTTATCCTGCTTATGTTTCCCGCCAGCACACTAATGGGAATACACACTCTTTCTCTTGTTGCAAGCTCAGGAGTGCTTTAATGAGCCAGAACTATAAGCAAATTCAGTAATGGACTAAACTTTTGCAATATGAGGCCATTAAAGATGTGACCTTTTTGTTCTAGAAAAAGGAGAGTAGCATCGTTCCAGTGGGACTTCATTCATTCTGAATCCTGTTTTTCCTGAGTCTTGACACAGCTCAAGAAGCTATGGCAAGAGCCAAGTAGGTAGTAGAGTAGGTAACCATTGATAAGGTTGATGGCATTTGGCTCAGGGAAGCAAGGGACAGACTCACCAGGACTGAGAAACAAAAATGTGTAAGAAACAAAACAAGAAAAATTTAGAGCCACTGCTAAAATAGCTTCCCCCTCCACACCCTTGCAAAATATGTAGCATTTCTTTTGTGGTAGATAAGAGATATATGTTTGAAAGAGTTACTGTCAGAAAGAGTTACTGAGGCAGATGTTTTCTGACTGCCTGCATAATTTATTGCTCTTCACAAGTAATAACCAAAGTCTTTTCTTAGCCTGAACAGATCATTAGGAAGTGTGGTTAGAGCACACCAGGTTCTGTAGCCAGCAGAACAGATGGAACCGGAGTTAATAATCAGGGCCAAGGTGGTCTGTGATTTCTTACCTCAGTAACTCGGAAGACACAGGTTTGGGGCAGACTTTGGACAGCATGAGACTCATATTCAAAACCATGGACTGATGTCCTACCTCCAATTTCTTATCAAATTCCAAAGCTTTCTATCTTATTGTCAGCTACTCACTCTTTGCAATATTATAAAACTTTCCTCTGAATATGCATAATTACAGTGAAACTTTGAAGTCTTTTTTAGCAATTTTTTGTACACATGTAAGCAAAGGTTAAAAAAAAAAAAGGACTTAAAATTGTGATAAAATATGTATTTTTTAACTTTCACAAAACATTTCCACATTTGGAAAATGCCAGGGAGGACTGGGAATATAATTTTTACAAGAAAAGGCTGTTTGATCAGAAGGCCATTAAAGTTCAAAGATAATTATTGGCAGGTGGTCAAGAATAGATGGAATGATCTTTCAATTTTTTTGAGTGATTCAGATATTTTTGATTCTGACCGCAGTACTTAGTAGCTCTAATTATGAGTTTGATATGATTTTTGAAATGTTTTGACGCTAGCTCTGAGACTAATAAACTCTTTTATAGGTGCAATGTGTTTCACACTGTTGGAGGCCAATAAATAAATTTTAAAAAGTAGTCTTTCATTTCAAAACTAACGTTCCTCTACCAGAATCCAAAAGAGTAACACAAGTATCTAAATGATGAGAAGTTAGGACTTAGTAATAGAAATTGCTTTCATTGTCCTTTGAGTTTTCTCAAACCTGCCGCCTTTTCTCTGGCCCTTGTCACAGATGCAGGGTAGTGAAAAAAGAGCTTCAGGAATATCCCTGAGCATCTCCTGAGGTCTTCTGAATCAAATATCAAAGACTCGTTATTCAGAGCTTGGAACTGCCATTATTTGTAAAATTCCAGATCTTTTTTTCCCTATATGAGGAACCAGAAACTAGAAAATGCAAAAAAAAAAAAATCAATAATATAAACTACAAAAGATTTTCTGTATGCAAAAATAGAATGGTGAATGGAAAAAAATGGTGATATTCTCTGTAAAAGATGTGGATCAACAGACAGCCAAGGAATTAATTCTTTTGTTTAATTCTCTATAATACATACAAACTTGGTATTCCCTGGGAAAGTTTACATGTGGATTCATCCCACCTGATTATTTCCTCCATTGTTGTGAATAGTTCTGTGATTGTTTTCACATGAACCACACACTGGAAGTTTACAAAACACTCAAGTAAAGGAAAATACATTGCATATCTATATCCTAGTTTGTCTCACGCTTTTGATTAACTTTTTCAGTTAGAAAGATGGAGGCATATGTGTGCACTTTAATATAAAATATATATGTGTGTATAAACTAAAACATCCCTATCAATCTAGCTAAAGTGATGTTTGTGTCTACTCGATCCATCACTGGGTCATCTTCACAATCAGTGTGTTTTTTGAAGAATAACCGCTCCCATCAATATGTTTGATGAAGATTAATTTTATATGAGAACTTTCTCATAGTCTGCCTGTGTGTATATCTAGATAGAGAGGATTTCAGATATTCTTATACCTGTTTGTAACCTAAATGTTATAGTATTGAAATGCATACAGCAGTATAAATTAAGCAGGAATACTATTTCTGTAAGTAAATTACACATTACAGTGTTCTAGGCCTCTATGCCTCTAAGTTTTCCTTTTGAAAATATTCCAAAGTCACTCTGAGCATCATTTTTATTGCCCCAATTATCTTGTGTTTGTCACATTAGCGTGTTGCTCTTGTTGCTATAGAAACCATTGTGATACCCAAAATCCTTTTTTTTTTTTTTATGTGAATGGCTCTCTACATAGCAAAATCAGTTCAAAATGGGAGAAAAAAATATTGGTTTTGAATAAGAACAAAAGAAAGCATGGTCTTATATCTAATATCTAAAGAAAATATTGTAAATGTCATTTTTTCCTTTCAAAAGTGATCTGATTAGCTATGTTTCCTTTTATCTCCACCACTGAAATATCCTTTAAATGAACTCTGATTGATAAAAGTGAATTTGATTTATGCTTTAGTATTACTGGAGTAAGAAGTACTGCTGATAAAAAGGAGAAAGCAGGAAGAAGTTCAGCTGTATCTCTCGCAAGAAATTGTCAAAAGATAAGGTAAAAGCATGTCCAGTCTGCAAAGTACACATTTTACTAGTTAAAGTGGATTAAATATCCACTTTAAATATCCAGGATTTGAACAGTACTGGTGTAATAAACTGGGGGATAAAAGCTTATTCAGCATGCAGTCACATTTCTACACTATACACCTCTGCAAATTCTTATAAATTTCTATTACAAGGCTATCAAATTTAATCAACCAGTCAGTTTTGAACAAAAGTCTTGCACTCCCTACATCTTAAACCTGTCATAGTAATACAAAACAGGCACTAGCTGTTTCCTTTTTTGAAATCTTATTTTGATCACATAAAGAAGTAAAGCAAAAGATTGCCCTAAGCCAAGTTGTTTTTCCTTCTTGCCACTAAAGCAAGCAGTATCCTCCAAGCCACCTTTCCTTTACAGTTCTGCCATTACAACTACATTAAACATCCACATCAGGATACAAAAGATTCTGATTTTTATGATACTCTTATACAAGAGGGGAAAAAGAGAGTCATTATTTAGTAAGAAAAGAATACTTATCTCAGTCTTCTGATTCGAAAGTACTCACAGTATTGTTAATGGTATTAAATTTGTTCTGAAAAATATAAAATGCCATAATATTTACAGAGAAATTTCAGCTACAGTAGCCAATAATAATCCTTTAAGCACATTCTTTATTTTAATAATGCACAGTTAGAATAGAGAATACATAATGCAGTCAAATCTTATAAATGCCACAAGTGCTTCTGACTGAAGAAAACTTTGTTGAAATTGGTATGGAAGGCCTATCTTTTCACGTAAAATGTAGTATCTATTAACAGTACTGCATTGTGATCGATCTTCATGTTTGGGCTGTTTGACAAATACTTTCTTTTGACCAGAATGATTGGAAAAAAACTGCTCTGTCTACATTCCAGAGAAATTCTTGAAGTCCTTTTATACAGTGAGAAGGCTTCTTAACTTCAAAAAGAGATTCCTTTCATAGGAACCTAAAATTTGGATGGCTTTATTACTGGAAAGATGCTAATAAAATTTTATTGAAATCCCAGTTACGAGATTTTATTTACTTACATTTAGAAAAAAAATGTAAGTTAGGAATATTCTGTCCTAGGCTTTAATTCCTTGCTTGTTCACTTGAATCTTGAATGCTACAAGATTAAATTCCTATAGGATCACTTTAAATAAGAAGTTAAATTCTAACTTTGATGTAATTTACTTTTTTACTCTGGTGAAAATTGGGTGTTGTGTGGGAGGGTTAGCTTTTTTTCCCCCTCTCTCCAATTAAGTAAAATAGCTGCTGTTTGTTGGATAACCTTTGAGACCATCTATTTCAGATGGAAATGGTAAAACATTCAGAACTGATGAATATCTTAACTGCTTAGGTAGCAAAAATCTTTTGTGCATTGTGTGCACTGTGGCAACTTTGTACTAAAATAAGTAAGGTAAAGATATTGCCATGTGCAGTGTTGTTTATGCCAAGAATAGCAGATATTTCTGGGCAAGGATGTTGGATCATGCCAAAGGACCGTGCAAACTATGAAAAATGCTAAAGTAGCATTATGCCATTCAGATCAGTGTTCTACTCACAGTCTATAATTACAATATATATTATTAACACAATATCAGGAACAAGAAAACACTTGGATACTAATTTTCTACTTACTTCATCAGGAGGAAAGAAGGGACCAGTTTCTGAGTTCAGCATAGGCAGGTAAACTTCTGGCCCTCTTTTTTTCCTCCTTTCTCTGTTCTCCAAGGCTTATCCTTTGACAACTTCCTGATAAGCATATGGTAAAAAAAGCTTAAGAGGTTAGAAACAGGGAGACAATAAAGTGTGTTAAGCTTGGAGGCAGACAGCAACGCTCCGCTGAAAAGTGTGGCAAGTGGTTTTGGAAGGAGCTATCATTCTAATAGCTAATTTGATTGAACCTGATCAAATTACATCTGGTGCATTCCTGGACAGTATGCAATCCTTATTTAATTCTTCAAGGAGGTCCATAAAAAGTAGTTAGGCCACTGTAAGATGAGTGCCTGGGCTGGAAAAGAGAGTATTAGTTGCAGCAGCCAGGCAAGAAAAACAACAGTCCTCATTTCTTTCACTTCAGAACTTTTAAACAATGAGCTTCTCAAGGATGTAGAGAGGGAACAAACGAGCTAAGGGAGAAAGAAAGAAGAAAGAAGGGAAAAAACTCAATTTACTTGAACAGTGAATATGGAAAGTATGTATTATTGTCTGCTAGGCAGTGAAACCTAGGAAACCTAGTAAATAAACTTATACAACAGCTGTTTCTAATCTTGCTATTTCTGCTGCTACCCAGAATAAATTTAAACTTCAAATTTTCACACACTAAATCTTCCTTATCCATATTTAAAAATATCCATAAATCTTGGTGATGCCTCTTATCACGTAACAATATGTGATCTAAAGCCAGAGATTAAGTTCTGAAAATGAGTGTTAAATCTTACCTCATCATGTAAATCTTACCTAATCATATAAATCTTACCTACTCATGACTCGTATGAGCATCGTGAGAGTCAACAAAAGACAAATGATTCTTATATCTGTCAGTTCCCTTAGTCCTACTTTTCAACCAAACAAAAATATTCTCAGAGAAATTATTTTAAAACAATTATTTTTTTTCCTTTTTTTGTGTGTATGTTAAGAAATAACTTCATGCTGATAAACTGTTTTAGATATCTGTGATCCTTTAAACTTAAAGAGTGCTGGTTTTGCAGCTCTAGGGAAATCAGCAATTGCAAGCTGACAACAATGTCCCTAGGATTGCTAATGATTTGGGAAGAGGAATTTTCTTACCCAAGGAAACTATGGTAACTGCAAATTTATGTTAATGTTACTGGATGTTCCCAGTCTTATTGCTGCCTCCCTAAGAGGTTTCTTAAGAGATATGTGGGAATGAAGAAAAGATATAATTTTCAAAGTACAGCTTCTTTTGTTTGAACATATTATGAAGTCATTCTTGATTACTTACTTACAGCACCTGCAGTACTCTCATGGCTTAACAAGATGCAGTGAGAATATGTTTCTTCTCCTGAGAGTAACATAAATGTACCAAGGAAATTCCAGCATCATGCTGTCACTTTAGATCCAGACAGGAGGAAAACATTGACTATGACATGAAAGTTCTTTGAGGGGTTTTAAGGGTTTCCAAGACGATGCTGGTACCCTAAGGAGAGGAAATGGTGATTACCTCAAATCTTTTCCCTCTTTTCTTTGTCTGCCAGAGCAATGGTCCAATATGTTTCCAAATTCCCATTTAAACCAGCTCTCTTGTCTAGATGATGGATGTTCAGCTTGGCTCAAAATCTTACCTCAACCAATGTAGAAAAGAATAATGTTACTCAGAAATTTGGATATTTTTCTTAGCAGAAGGGTTTAAAAACATTATCTGCTGGAGAAAGAAAAGCTTTGGCATAAGGTCTACCCACATTTCCTATTGGGCCCTAACCCCTCAGTCTGGAGATTGATTCTCATGTTTGTGTGTGTAGTGTTTTTTTAGCCTATCCCAGGAAAACCAATGGCCTGCTCAGTGATACATTCTTTTAGAAAGAAGATAATGTCTCCTTAATGTCTCTCAGGTAAGATGATTTAGGGTTCTTACTAGCGATATATTGGATAAAATGGAATAATGGAATCCATGTGAAAGCACAATAAGATTTTAAAGAATTTAAGATTTTCCTTGTCTAATAGTTTGTCTAGCTTTTATTTTTTATCAATAGAAGGTCAATATCATCAAAGTGGCATTCTTATAAATTTTATTGTGTTCTTAGAAATTGGTATTTTCATTAGAATTACTTTCCAGTAGAGAAGAAGGAAAAGAAGAAAAAAATGGATATGGCATTGGTGAAGGGGGGAAGGACAGGGGTTAAATTCTATGCAATTCTTCCATAGCTCAGTTGGCTGAGGAACCAGTAAAAACCTTCATAAAGATTATAGACTTTGGAAGTCTGACAATGGTTTTGATTTATTTTTTATTTTATATCTGATTATCCTAGCTTTTGCATTTTGTGAAGGTTTCATTGACAGTAAAAATTTTAAAATTGTTCTCAGCTCCAGCCAAACAGTTTGAATTATCAGAGAGGGATTTGTATTGGTGCATTTGAAGTTTGGATGGCATGGAAAGATAAACCTGGTCATTCTCCAAAATTCTCTTGGATACTATCCAATTTCTTTACAGGGAATTGTGTGCTCACAACGCCTGAAACTGATGCCAATGTAAGTATATATATCAATGTATGTACATACATCCTTCTCTCCAAATAGTAAAAACTTGGAATGACAAAGGTAACCTCAGTTTTGTGCTACAAAAAAAATTATTCACTTTTGTCATCTGCATGCTCAAGATGTACTTAGCAGGTCTAATTTCCTGATATTTTGCTACACTCTGCTTTGGAAAGATATCAGAGAGCCTTTCCTATCTTTACTCTTCTCAGAAATACTTCTGAGACATTACTTACTTGCTCCATTTGTCTATATGACCCGGTCATGTACCAGGACATCAAAATTTTCTGTAAAAAGCAAGCAAATTAATATGAAGCAAAGCGTCATTTATCTAAGATTAATTAGTATATTTTTACCAAATTAGTACAATAATAATGTATCAATAGTATGTCCTCTCTCTTACTTATTTTATTCTATTCTTGTCTATTGAAATAAATGGTTGATCTTTTTATCACAATGACAAGACTGTTCTGTATAATGATGTTATATTTTAAATAATTGTCTTTAATATTTATATTATAATATATTAACTACATTTCCTTTGTATGCGTCACAGCCTTTTCTCTACTTTTTTTTGTCATTCTCAGCTTTGTTTTTACTTTTTAATTAAAAAGAAAAAAAAAAAAAAAAGTGATGAAT
>VZSV01000220.1:1094287-1113300 GCA_013398735.1 Nothocercus julius
TATTAAAAATAATCAGTCTTTATTATGAGTTAAAATGAATTTTTGAAAATTTGATTCCCCGAACAACCAGTAGTTTATTCCTAAAAAAAAAAAAAAAAAAACTGGAAATTGCTATACAGTAGCATCAGATACAAAACTATAAGAATCCTGCAAAGTGTTTTTTCTCATTGCATTTCTTATTTAGGAAAATCTTACTTGGGAAACAGCAGAAACATAAATTGTCCTTCATTTAAACAGATTAATCACAAATATTGTGACAATGAAACCTCAATCTCTTTTTTTGTTTGTTTGTTTTCTTTCTTACCTTTTTGCCTTTAAGATATTCACTAACAAGTGAAATTGTAGAACAATCATACAATAATCACAATGACCTGAGCTACATTACGTCAGACAATGTATGGTCTGATGTAACTCTGGTTAGGAAATCTAGGATTTTTTTACAAGCTACCTCTACAATGCAGACACCTACATCTAAACTAGTGTTCTAGATTCCTTTTCTAGTCCATGAAGAAAAATAGCATCATTTATAATCAGTTCCATTTCATCATGTTGCTGATGCCTATACAGAGGCAGATGTACTGCACTACAAGAAGAATATCAATTTCTTATTAGCAACTCTAAAGGGTATTAGCCTGGAATGATAAGCTCAGTACAGATGAATTTGAATCAATTCACCTAGTCTGTCTGAACAATACAGACAAAAGAAAATTAGTGTCATCCATATAATATTCACTGTAGTGACTTGTAGTTCTTACACAATTTATTCCTCTTGTTAGAGAGAAAAAGTGTCTCCTTACAGACTGTTTGCAGCAATGCAGTCAGATGGGATGCGTGGGTTTGCGTACAACAAATACACACTTAAGGAGCTATTCTATTTTTTTCACATGATCTTGTATTTGTCTTCACCTATATTAAAACGTCATGGAAGTATTAAGTATTTACTGTCATGCTAGGATTTTAAGGTCTTAAAAACTTTTTTCTAACTGGTACTGCAGAAGATGTTGTTCAATATTGTACATTCCTCTCAGTGCTTTATAATTCTGTGAAATTGTAACTTGCTGGTAATGACTGGTATCTTGGGGAATGCTTTGTCTCACAATTACATAGATATTACAGTTATATGCACACATTGCAGATCTGGTTATCTCAAGCAAGGTAGCAAATGTTACCATAAGTAGACCCTCTTTTATTTCCAGCAGCTGTTATTGACATCAGGAATGTAACCGGAAGAGGAGCCAGGAAACCTGGCTTTCTTAAGGACCCTCCTCACAGTGTCTCTCTTCTGTACTTTGCTCATTCATACTAAAGACAAAAAAGCATTTCTTGAAACAGAAAATCTCAATCTCCAGCATTTGTCCTGAGGGGATATATTGTCCCTGCAGCCAGCAGGAAATGAAGCTGTGAGAATATCATGACGACTAGAGACTGGAAAAATGCCTGTGTCCCACACACATCTCCTGATTTGGAAAGAAGTCATGAAATGTTATTTTCAGGGAAAAAAAAAAAAAAAAAAAAAAAAAAAAAAGAAAAAGAAAAGAAAAAATACATCAGTACAAGAATACGCGAATTCCAACTGGAAGACAAAAATGATAACCCCAGAACAAAGGTTGGAACACGGAAAAGTTTTGATCTATACAAGAGGAAGCTACCTAACCCAAAAACTAGTGCCAGATCACCTGTTCTTCTATGTGCAAATCAAATCCAAGGAAGAAAACATTATTAATTTTTCTGCCCTTAGAATTATAACTTATAAATGCTGCGCAACACACCATTTTGCTACTGTAGCACTGGATACATAAATAAATACCGGTATAAATAAATATTAGTTTCGTACCTGAATCTAGTAGTGAACTCCTAGAAGTTCCAACAACTAGAGAATTTTTCAAAGATAAATATAAAATGATGTCTAATATGCTGACCATATCCCAAAGCTGTTATAGAAAGGAGTCATCTGAACAAATCAATATCGGCCTTTCCATGTTCCTCTTAAAAGCAAACGTGCTCAGTGCTTTTTGAGATTACGCTTGGGGAGTGGAGCGAAAGTGAAATTCATAAGACAATTGCTTTAAGGATTTTACTTCAACTGATTTTGAAGAAGCTGTTATAAAATAAAGGAAAAAATCTGATATTACACATTGATAAGGTACTGTGATCTCTTTTCTCACACTGTCACTGAAGTACAACTTCATTAAGTTTTAAATATTGCGCTATTATGTGCTTGGGTTAATCTGACTGAATGTTGCTCTCTACAGTGTTACAATTACCTGAGGTCCTTTCATAGCTGGAAAAGAACTAATCGGTTTGGAAGCTAAGGTAGAGTTCACCTCATGCTAAATTAGAGGTTTGCATTTGGTCACCTGACATGAACTCCAACGAATATATTCATAACTCCTCCATTGTCTATAATGAACAACTAAACAACTAATTTTGAACGAAGACACCTACTGAACTACAACCTAGACTTATGTGAAATGAATCCACCCTGCAAGTGAATTCTTATTCATGCATCTTTTCATTGTCATGATAAAATAATTATACTAAGTACATTGTACCAACAATATATTAGACTTCTGTTTCAACATATAACAATCTTTTTGCTTTATTTTCAAAAAAAGTAACAAAGATCCTAATCTTTGTATTTATTTGTAGGAAGAAAAAAAAAATGTTTAAAAGATTTTTTTAATGGCCAAGTCCTGCAAAGTATATGTAAATCCCATCCATTTTAGGGGTACTCAGATTTTTCATAGCTTTCAAAATCAATCTATTTCTGCTTGAGTAAATGTCTTTTAACTGTGAATTTATTTACCCTTCCTAAATTTAGCAGTCAAGGTTGAAATATTTGGGTATTAACCATTATTTAGCCACCTAAATACCATTTTAAGTATTTATTTACTGATTTACTAGGTGTAGTAAATAGCAATATTATGTGCTCGAGTCTGAAAAAGTCATCCTCTAATGCCAATGTAGCAACAAACTGGAGTCTGGCTTTTATGTTTTATGGAAAAAATAAGGAAACAGATAGAAGCTCTGTTTTTTCAGAGAAACAGCCAAGCCACTGCACTGGGTAATTCCTTTTATTTTATTTATTTATTTTTTTAAAGGAACAAATGATCTTAAGTACATGAGATTTTTATTGCTGTATTTTTAAAGAGTTCATTGAAAACTGAAACGCTGTGCTGCTCTTTGGCTTTTGTGCTGGTAGTTTAATTGAATACAAATCCATTAACTAGCAAGGGAATTGAGAACACAATATATATCCAATGTGCACTGACTTTAAACATCTGTTAGAGATTGTTTTACAATGTTCCAGTGAAAAACTCCATGGTTTCGAGGAAGTGACACCTTCCACTTAAACAGCATTTGTGCTCTGTTTATAGTTGAAAGGATGGTAAGATTGATCCTGCAATACAATTTTGTTATATGCATGCTGGTCAAAATTTGGCAAGGCCCTGCAGGAATCCAAAGGCCTCACCAGACTCTCATGGGTTCCCTACCATGTCCATGAGCTTGGGGTTGTCCATTTCAGCTCAGCCCAGGGACCCCATTCCCTGTCCTAGAGATACCATGGCAGTGCAGCCTCCAGTCCTGACACAATGTGCTGCAGGACTCCTGGGACCCACACTGCGGGGAGCTGGGCTGCTAGGGGACACCTGGGCCCTATGCTGTGCCTCATCTCCAAACCAGGCCCTGTCGCTGCCTCCTTTTGCTCTTGACAGGCCTCCCTGAGGGGACCCTGGACCCTGAGGACGCCACTTGCTGTGTTGAGGGTTAAAAATGGACCCTAGTACCAGCACTCGTTCCTACTGCCACATTCAGCGCACACGGGCCTGTGCCCTCCAGTGAGGGCGCTATCTGTGTTGGGGTCACCTCACTCGTGTTACCCATCCCTTAGGCAGCAGCTGATCCTTAATGCAGCCTGACATTTCCCAATTCTGTCTGTTATAGGAGGACCTACCTCTCCACATCAAGTGTGAATACTTGATGGGGAGATCAAGCAGGATCAAGTAGTGTTTGAAATACCCGAGTATGGATCCTTCAAACATGAAATTGCTTAATTAATTCATGATTTTAAATAAATTTGTTCTCAATATTTCTGGCGCATCCTAAAGACAAAAAAAAAAAAAAAAAAAAAAAAAAAAAAAAAAAAAAGATCAGCAGTTCAGTTCATTTTACTATGTTTTGTTGTCATAATGGATGCAATTACTGCTCAAATTCTCAAATTTCAGGTTTTTCAACTATTTCACAGCAAGAACAGAATTCCAAATACTAAAACTGTTGTCATAATGATGACAGTATTTCATGGTAGTGCCTTTTCCCTTTAAAATACCTGATTTCTTATCATTTTTACACTAAATTAATTCTTTGTTCTTTGTTAATAAACATTCTCACTTTTTGTCAAAGATTTTTCAGGCAAAATAATTTCTCAGGAAACTCCATCTATGGGGTTTGATCTTACTAAAACTCCCCAGATCCATACTTTCTGCCACTAATACTCTTAAAAAGAGTGTTAGTATATATGTGATGCATATTTGCTAGTGTGTCTGTGGGACATACCTGGGAAAGAGATTGAAAGAAGGAAATGGCTATATAGCTGAAGACTTATTTAATGATATTCCAACATTTTATATTTTTCAACCTCCCAACTTCTATGTATGCATGCAAGCTATCAAAATGGAGACAGTCTGTTTAGGACCATAGAGCAACTACTACTCTAAATAATATCACCTTCTTGGCCCTAAGTTGTTATGAATTGTAGTAAGAATGGCATGAAAAGAAGGGTAACTTCATGCAAAGAAAGATGTCCTCAAGGAGGCAGATGTCTTTCCAGACTGCTGATAGGCCAAACCTGACAAGTCTCTGGGTTATTTTTGCCTATTAATTTGAAATTTATTTCTTCTGTTGTAAGAAATAAAACATACTATAAGGAAAAGAATTTGAGGTTATATGTAACTAATTTTTCCTTGTATGGTGAGCCTGTTAGCCAGCTCCCACTCTCCTGCTGAAACTGTTAACTCTTTTGAAAAATAGCTTTAGAAGTATCTAAACAGATGTCAAGAAAAAAAAAAAAAAACAAGATCCAAAAAGCAGATTTGTAAAACAGTGGTGAAACAGGAGAGGAAAGGGAGCACTAAGCAAGAAAGGAAAGGTAATTCTTTCACAGAGCTAAGGAATTACTGCTGCTCCACCCAAAATCTGTACAAAACATCAAATATATAAGGCATGATGTAGGAAAACACTAGAAGATACACATAAGATCTGATTATGAGCCCACTGTTGGCTTTCATTGGTTTTAATGTATTTGAGACAGATTCCATCATTTCTGTAAATGTGAATGTAAAGGAAAAAGCAAGTATCTGAGTTTTTTTCAGGTATTTCATTATATTAATTCCTCTACTTTTTTTTTTATTTTTTTTTTGCTCAAATGGATAAACTTTAGAGAGTTGACGTTATTCTTTCCTTAGTTACTATTACAACTAAGCCGATATTTCTAATCACTATTGCTTAAAAGAAAACCATAAGTATAGTCATTACTAATATATGCATCAATATTTTGGATCTTTTTTCTGCTGGTTCTACATTTCCCACTGCATCCCTCACACTCCAGACTGGTACATTTATTCTGTCCTGTTGCGGCAGGAGCCTAGTGCCAATGCAGCATGCACTCTTGTGTGGGGGAAAAAAAAAAAAAAAAAAGAAAAAAGGAATAAGGAGATAATACATAAAAGAAAAATAAACCAGAAGATAATGGAATTTCATTTTTTTTCTTAATTCAAACTTACAAAGCCATATATTTAGAAAGTAAGCATGCATTGTAAATGAGACTCTGAAGATGCATTTAGATAGTGACAGACATAAAATCACGTTGTAAATCACTCTTTTGTTAACAAGCCACACAATAATACAGGCCGCATTTCTTTCTCCTTCCATCCCATGGTTAAGTTTTACATACAGATCTAATAAATTATTAAACATAGTTCATCTGCAGTTGTAGTCCTGCACTGAATGAGTCTTTAATGACAAATTAAAACTCTTTTATGATGTAGGTAGCTGTGTTCTTTGAGCTCATAACCTTATTGAGCCAAACTTTAGAGCATTCAACCTATATTTAGTTTAATTAGTTGTTGGTGCAATAAATTGTGACAACACCTAAAAGCAGTTAGTCATCAAGTCATTAAGTATATCAGCAATTTTTTACTGAATGTAATTCCAGAATTTCAACTTTTCAAGATTTGCCTTAGTTGGTTTGAACACTGCATTTTTTGTCCTGTGCTTACATTTTCTTTATGACAGTAGTATCTGAGCATGTCACAAGCATTGATGAATTTTACTATCATAGCTCCTTCCTTGTGAAGACAAAAGTATTGTAATTCTTAAGAGGCTTTTTTTTTTTTTTTTTTTTTTTTTTTCTTGTGGAGACTGGTGACAAGATTTAATTAGTTGCCCAAAATTACATGGGAAACCCATCCAGACTTGGAGAAAAAAATCTACTGAGACTTTGCCATTCTCTGTATCTCACAAATCTATTCACCTTGTAGATTTACTATCTTCCTCGATCAACACTAAATTGACTAAGTATTTTTATCATATATTTTTATAGCAAGAGAGTCGGACAAGTAAAGAATATTTTGGGAAATTTCACTTAGAAATTCCATGACATCTATGGTGATCCCACTGAGAAAAATGCTGCCATATAACATTCCTACAAAAAAAAAAAAAAAAAAAAAGTCTCATTTCAAACTTTTCAGGGCATAAATTGGCAGAACAGTTAGGCATTACTTTTTCAGTGCATTAAGTCCACTGCCGAAAATGAAACTGTCAAGATTTGGAAAGACACACTTATTCCAAGTGATATATTCCCAAGCGAATGAGCTTGCTTTAATTGTCTGCCGGGAAGGAAAAGTCATAATTCCAAGCTGATAGTAAATGGATATTATTATCCAATTGCAGAATTCTCATATCAATCCTGAAAATTGATCACAAAATACTGTCTTGATATTTTAGACCTCATTTTCTCCATGTAATTTAATCTTAGAAAACTTTGTACTTCCTGAATATTTCTCTATGGATTCCCAAAATGTGTCTTTATGTTTATATACCTATTAACAAATTATTCAGGCTTTTCTAGAATATTTTGAAATCCTAATTTAAATACCAGGCAAGTAGCACAAGAGAGCTTTCTGCCCTCTATAGCCATTAAAATAAAATAGATCTTTTATATTCATGTTGCAGAAAGAATTTCAAATTTTGATTCATTTTTGTTCTCCTTGTTGCATTATTTTGTCCTCAGCAGTGCAAAAGGAATTTGCATTAAAAAGGAATACAACTGCTGTGAATCTAATCCCATGTTGTCAAAAGCTAAAAGTGGTATGACAGGAGTTATCAGAATTTTACCAATCTCATAAAAGAATACAAACAAATTAATCTTTTCACTACATAATTGCTGTAACATTTTATTTTTGTAAAAGCAAAAATCAAAATGTACTTTTTCAAAAGTTTTCTGCTTTGAAAGTGGAATCATTTTCAATAAGACTTTAGCATTCAGACCAAAGTAAAATGAATTATAATTTTGTTTAAATAATTGAAACTGTCTTAATGGTAAATTTCTTTCCTCTTGTCTTTAATTATTTTTTTTATTTTATATTCATTTCTGCTAATATAAAAATCTATTATGTAGAAAATATTTAATTAACTGTTAAGATCTTGGTGCTGAGAAAAAAAAGTTACTATTGAAGCCCTATGTTTACTTTTTATATAAGTATTTTACATACACATGTATTTTTCAGTGTTAATTAGTGGTCATTATAGCTGCTATATCATAAAAGAATACAATGTACTTATTCTTTGAAATACCATTTCAAATAACAACATAACAGTGCCAATGTCCACAGCATGCTTGTGTTCTCACATAGAAAACTTTGATCAGTTTTAGTGGGCTATACTACTGGTGAACTTCTTGTTCTGATACCCTTGCTTTTCTTCCCACCTCCCTTCTTACCTCCCCTCATCTTCACCTCTAGCAGGAAAATCTGCAACACCATTTCTGACAGAGGTCATTGAAAAAACCTCGCCATACAGGCTTGAAGGAGGGAAAACAAACAAACAAACAAAACCTCCACTCCTTCAATTAATGCATTTTTCTTTCTCTTTTTAAATCTACATTTACATTTACTGTATTCAACTAAGCCAACAATTAACTGGAAACACAAACATTCTTCCTGGCAATAACAGCAGTCTATTATTCCCTTTCTGTTTACTTCAAGACTTGATCATCACCTGTACTATCTTCTGTCACTTTGCTCAAGGTCTCATGATTTTGTTAGCTTTTTTCTTTCTCCCGGCACTGATAATTTCTTTAGCTCTTTATTTTCCTTTGCAAGGAAAATGGCTTTTTGGATTTTTTCCCCCAAACAAATCTCACATATCTCCTCAGGCCCTAGCATACTAATTAAAATTGTGTATTGATGTACTACTTAGTTTGGTTTAGTAGTACATCAATAACAAGCAAGCAGGTTGGAAGGTAAAGTCTCCCAGAGCATTCAGATATATTTTGTATTGATTTAAATTGCTTTCCACGGAGCAACTTTGCTTGTACTTTATCTAGTGCAAGTAAAATTATACTCTTTCTGGAGCCATCAATATAATGCTCATGTCAAACACTTAAATTTTATGGTCTAGATTCTGATCACTCTTGCAGTGGGAGACAGTAGCTTGAGATGCATAGGCGCAGTCCTTCCTCACTTTTTTCTTTTTTGAGGCAGAACAAATTCTGCACATAAAGAAAGAGTCCTCCTGTGATATGAAAAAAAAAAAAAAAAAAGACACTTTTGGGGTTGCCAAGGGGATGGTATCAAGGTCAGTGGTGGATTATCTACCTTATTACAGTCATCAGCATGGTGTACATTCCTCTAAGAGCTGAGTGCCTGAAACAACCCTGCTTCAGTAATGGCACACTGCAGACATTCACACTCTTAGCAAGTGCCAGAGTCAGCAGATGCTGAAGGTCAGATTTCTGCTTCTGATTTCCTCCTCTGCTTCACTCAGACTTCTTCCAGGAGAAGGTTATCTCTTCTTAAACCATTACTTTTATGTATGTTATTTCAATTGTCTGATTCTCCTTTCCGAGGTCCCCTGGAAGAAGAGAATAGAAATCCCTTTAACTCTTCCTTCTCCCTGCACAGTTTAGTAGCCTGCACAGAAAAGTAGACATTTTCCCTGAGGCTTGCCATTCAAATGAACCCATATTGTTCAGGCCAAAGTCAGAAAAATCCTTCTCCCTGCTTTTTCCAAAGGAAATGGGGACTAGCTGTAGAGTAGTGAATGCTGGCACTCTCTGGTCTGGAATTAAGGAAAGTTCCAGCAACAGGTTTCTGTACGGGCCAGCAGTTTTCTCAGTCCTTTTTTTTCTTTTTTTTTTTTTTTTTTTTTTTCCCCTCATCTCCACTCTACCTCGTACTTTATAGCTTTATAGAGACAGGAAGGAGTATTAAGCTGTATCTATGGGATGAGAGAATTTTCTGGTGTATGGGAAGAAAAATGGGATACTCTGTGTCTATTGAGATGTCAAGAGCTGGGATTAGAGGAGTTCAAGAACAGGAAGGAGTATAATTTACCATAGAGACCAAAACTCTCTTTACCTTAGCACATGACTCCCAATATAGGAAAATAGCCAATATTCTTCCTCTTAATGACCATCTTGCTGGTCCATTCTGACTACCTGAAAGTAGAACAGAACTGCCGTGTCTGGTACATTTTAAAATCTCCCACCCTTGTTACAGATCCAAAGTATTTTACCTTTTCTGATTTTTCTGTCCATCAATCTGTTCATCCACCTTCTTTTTCAATTATTTCTTGTGAACCTCTCCTTACCGGGCACAGAGTTACAGTTAAAATCTCTCTAGAAGAGAGTTGATATCAGACTTGGCTAGTTCTGTCAATTTGGATAAATCAAATTAAAACTAGATATTATCACTCTTTGGTCTTCCTTATATGGATTACTTTGACCAAGAACAAAAGAAAAGACTGTTTGGATGGCATGGACTAAATACGGTCCTTGTTCTAATCCTTGTTTGACATCTTTAAGTAGAATTGCCTAAACAGAGGGTGCTTGCAAGACTACTGTTATGAAGGTTTCTTTCTAACCTAAAGAAATTGAGGTGAGGAGGTGATGCTTTTGAGGTATCAGCCTGGTGTTGGAAAGACTTAAATAAGTGAGTCTTAGATGCAGATGTTAATGGACATAGTCTGGGGAAATCACACTGTCTGTTGTGTAAAGGAGAGTGATGGTCACGTCAGAGGAACAATTAATATGTGAAGGAACAGTTCCTTTTCCCACTTCTCCTCAGCAAAAGCATCTATTCCTTAGGGCCTCCTCCCAGATTTTCACTCCTGTTCAAGTGTTTCCCTTAATCTGTACTCTTCCAGTTTGGCCAACACCAGTGAAAAGGCTTAAGCCAACCCTAAGATGTTATATGAAACATTCCTAACCATAAATCAAGTTACTGCATTATATTCTGGACAAATCTTTGTGTTTTCTTTCTTTGGTGCTGTGTACAAAGGGAAGGAAATAGTTCGGAGGCACACAGCAATTCTATCAACATTGATGGATCTCCACAATTAGTAAAGACCAGCAGAACTATGGTAAGCTGCAATTCTTCAAGCAAGAGAGTTGGTGCTGGTACTTATTTCACCTTTAGCTCTTCCACCAAGAATGTCAGTGGTGTCTGGATTAGCATAGTCTGCCTTTAAAATTACTTACTGTAAAAATGAGTCCTAAAAACTCTAAAAATCTAAACATTCTACGCCATGGGTTAGTTGCAAGTATCTTATCTAACAGAGACTGAAGAGTGATTTATTTGTGGATGATTACATGGAGTGAGTTTATTTGTTAGCGATTTTGTTCTGTTGTGACCATGGAAAAGAGGTAGCTGAGTATTTGGTGCAGATATTCCTGAAGATAATTTATCAGATTTTCACATTCATCTTCTTCATTTCAAAACACCACTTCTAAACCTGAGTAGTCAGAAACCCACATTCAGTGAGCTGACGTTTAATGTTTTTTTCAGAGGTCTAGAAATATCTTAATGAACATTTTCCATCACCAGAGCCAGCTCAGATTGGTAATGACCAAAAACCTGTTAGTATGATAAGAACCTGTCAGGGACAGGATTAAATTTCTTTCAAGCTGAGTGATGTTCATGCAGACAGTTTTACCAGAGAAACCAACAGCTGAAGGATATGTTGCTTTTTTTAACCCTGGATGTTCTCATAAACTGTAGTTGAAGTATGTTGTGCTTATTTTTTTAGCTATTTAGTAAAGAAGTTGTTATCAGATTGACACTTTTCCATGAATTTTAGGTTCAAAACTAAAATTCCAAAGATGGTTTTATAAATATCACATGATTCTACATGACAAAGGTTACTCTACTGATCATCTCTGCTGTCATTGTTTTTTACATACTAAAAGGGCATTTATGAAATTGCGCTTAGCAAAATGCATGGAATATAGAATTGACAGAGACTGATCGGGTTAGGAGTTCAACTGGATACTTTTTATGTCATATTTATGGTTATGGGCAAGCTAAAGAGAGTGTCTAGTTAAGGAAAGAGTGATTCCAACATTTATTCCACTATCATCTGTATTTTAAGATTCCCAGTTATGAATGACTCAACATTCTGTATACGGTCAACTTCCTCAATACTAAGGATACTCATGGGAAAATCAGTGGGGCTGATTTAACATAGCAGGGCAATTTATAATGTTGATACAATAATTTGTAAAAGTAACCTCTCCTTATATAGTCATAAGAAAGATACTGAGGATTCTATCAAAGTAAATGCTCTGAATTTTTAGTAACAAGTAACAAGTCCTAAAAACTGAGTTCTGTGACTGTCTGCATAAAACCACCTTCATCTGATTTTGCAGAGTTAAATGATATGTAGCCAATCCAATTGGTGGATTGACTGAATATTTCTGACCACTTAAATTTAAATAGTTCATGCTTTATGTAGTAGAAAAATTGTCCAGATATTCTGGATATGATTCAGTCAAATTTAGTTGAATCATGCTTTTAATCTCTAAGCTGTTTCATTGTTAGACTAGCAGTGAGATGGATGTTGACCCTGGATAGCACAGAATCACAGTGATTTGGTTAGGAGAGGAAAGTAATATGATTTGACCCATTTCAGACTAGTCCTATCTCCCTCTTCCAATGAATTCTATGGGAATATCTTGTTTAAATTGGATACTGTGATCTGTTCACCAATGTGAATATCTAAAATTATCTTAAATGCTCTCATATACAAAATTATGTTAAATATTCCCTTTCCTCTTAGGAGAATAATATATATATTTGCCTTTAATATCTATTGTAAATTCCAAATAAACTCTCATTCAGATGTTAGCTTATTTATTTATTCATATGTGCATATATATATATATATCGTATGTGCATATACAGCATGAGTGAAAAATATCTTGTAGACAACATTGAGGTGAAAGTATAAGCAAAACCTTGTGGACAACAAAAATCATAAATCAAAATAAGCGTTTCCTGGGAATATCAGATCCATGGTGGGACCTTCAAATGTGATACTGTATGTTACCAAGAGAGCTGTTTTATAGTTCCACAGACAGTTTTCTCAATAATCTATTTTTTCTTCCATAAAGGCCTCAGATGTATTATTCTTTCTGTTGCTAATCAAAAAGAGTTATACAAGAATGGCCAATTTCTTTCTTGACAGAGTTTTGCCCAGCGAAAAAGTACTTCACATTAAAATGCTGAGCCATAATCTCAGATTAATTGTACTGATATCATAACAGTTCCCCGGCAGCTATTATGCTACCAGAAATGTATAGAGTGGATATAATTAAGATACAGGATATTAATGTTATAAGGCTAACAACTTATTCAGAGCCTATGTAAAGTCACTGCGTATGTATCTCTTTAGGAAATTAAGGGAGTTCTGATTGTTAAGAAGTGAAAATGTTTGCATATTTTCCATTAGTATGTGGTAGATGTTACACATTGTTTTATGATCTGTAAAGATTGTGAAAATAAAGAACAAAAGCAGCCATGTTGCTTCTATTTATTAATATTCTGTATAGACAAATATTTAACCTTATTATAAACTCAGTTTGGACTTTCAAAGCTTGATGTGGGGAAGAGTACATAATTGACAAAACAAAGAGTAAAAAAAATTTAAAAATGATTCCTTCCCTGTGCCCTTTCCCAGAGTCCATGACTTTTAAAGCTGTTCTCAAGAAAAAATAAATAAATAAAAATAAATAAATAAACAAATAAATAAATAAAAATAATTTAAAAAAAAAATCAGAAGTTTCCGTTGTTTATTTCTTCTATTTCCCACAAATATTTGGGCTAACAATGTGAAGATTATGCATTGTTCCAGTCTGCTTTGAAAACCAGAGCTTGCAATGGAAGTTTCAGGCTCTTAGATGTAGTTGTGAGAAAATGTAAAAGTAGCATATTTTCTAGTCTTAGAATTGAGACACATGAGATATTTGAAGCCTAAAGGTGGGATGAGGACTTATCTTTTTCTCTCTCTTTTCTTATTAAATTTAGGAATATCTATTTTTTATTCTTTGCTACAGTGACAAGATGGGCAACAGTAATTCTAAATAGTCTGAAGTAAAATTACAGAGAATTTTCTTTTAAGTAAGCTTTATTCCTTTCCTCTAAGATCTTTATATATCAAAAATCAGGTATTTGAGCAAGTTCACTTTTCCATTCTCCTTCCTCTCATGCTTTGAACTGTGATACCAATACCAGATATCCAGATAAATTTCACTCAGCTCACTCTGCTTCGTGAGGTATAAAAAATGCATTCAGATGAAAGAATCTAAATGGAAGAGGAAAGTACCTATCAACAGGAATTTGCCATAAACATATTCATTACTTAGTTTCCTTGGCTGTAAACCATTATGTTTATCAAAAGGAGAAGTAAAACACAAGAACACATCATTAAACTATTTTCTCAACTTACTAAAATTATGTTTTCCATTTATTAGCTTTTAATTCAGCAATAGCTCAGTAGACCTGCAATGGGTTGGGCCTTGATAAAATACTACTGATGGCAATGAGATTGAAACAAAAGGTGGCACCTTTATTTTGGAAGAGATATAAGGAAATGAAGTTCTCACTGGCTTAAACCTGAGCAGATTCCGATGTAGAGATCAGTCTTTTTTGGGGTAACTCTTTCAATATCAGAAGATAAATGTTAAACAGACCTCTTGAATTTACAGTTCAGAGAATTTATCTGAAGGAATTCATCTGTAATTCCTAGTTTCCAGGACTTACATAAAGGCTCAACACTCATATGTACAACTTACTCACACAACGGGCAACACACTGGCTGGCCTAAGGGTGTCCTAATCATCCTGAAGTTTCATGTGAGACTTTTATTACTTCATCACTAATGGTACTTCATTACTAATGGTGATGATGAGGCCTGCAATGTCATGCCATTTGGGGCATGAAAGTGCAGGTTATTATATTTTTAAAAGCTCTAGAAAGGGAGGCTTACTTATTTTCAGTTTCAAGATATTGTTTGAAATACCGACTCCTATGAATCCACTGCAAAACTTTTACTGATTTTATCAGTTCCAAATTTAATTTATTGTTCGAAGAATCCCTGTATTCTAGGATTCACATAATGTTGTTCAATATGTGTATGTGTCAACTTGAAAGAGAGGAAATTCTAAAATGTATGATTTGGGAAGCAGAACATACAAAAATAAGAGAAGGTGCTCAAGAGAGAAGAAATGAGAGGGAAAAGAGGATTCTAATAGATTCCATGTCCAGTCTGCTCATAAAGGCCAATCTGTGCTTTAGAGAGGTGTATGTTTGTGCATGTAGTGAAGAAAACAGTAAATGACATGTAAGCATAAACCATTACACTTCACAAATTCCATTTTTTATAGAATGATGTGGTCCCAAATGGCAAATGAAATTAAAAATTTTGACACTGTGCACTTTAGTAAAGTGGTCAAAATATGTTAAGTCTATATGTATAAATACACATTAGAAAAAAAAAAAAAAAAAAAAAAAAAAGACAAATTTGAGTCCAGGAAACACTCCCTCAGTTGTACTGCAAACTTTGCAGACTTTGACGCTGTGTTTCTCTGCATTGCTTCAGCTCACTTGCCACAAGATTCCTATGTGTACACTGGGAATAAGAGAGGAAATATGCCTTCAGCTATGTTTATTTTTCATAAAAGTATGCTGAGGCTTCATTAGTGGTATTTGTTGAATGTTACTACTTTCGAAATGAAAAGTGCTATTATTCTTATAAATACTTTTGTAGCAATGTGTGACTTTATAACTGCTGAAGAAATGTTTAATATTTTGGCCATAGGAAACTTATAATATCTGTTACAAATATTAGTCTGTAGTAAATGCATTTGGTAGAAATAGGTCGTGCTTCAGCAATTCTAAAAATTGGACAGGTAAAATGGTATGATTATAAACTAAGGGAGTATCTTCTATTTTAATGAATTTTTTTTCAATGTGAGCTTAATTTCAAAATCTAATGCTATTACTTAAATATTTAAATAATTGCTTTGTCTTTCTTTGTACATCTCTGATTCTTGTAAGATTCTTTAACCATTGAGAAAGTTAGTTTTTCTAGTCCCTGTGGGACACACAAATAGGCAGGATCTCTCTGAGACTTTTATGGTCCTGATGCATCGTGCACGTTTCCTGTGGTAGACAAGTTATGGCATGGTGACAAAGCAGGGTGTCAGGCCGACCTTGCTTCTTGATACAAGCTATCAGTGAGAGCTACCATAAGACAGCCTTGGATATGACTTAGAATTTGTTGTAGCGAATTGCTTAAGGTATTAGGCTGTGCGTGCAACGCGGTACTGAATAGCAGAAGTGCATGTTTCTTCATATAAACATTTGACATTCTGATTTTGCACCAAATTAATCATCAAATTGCAGATGTCTTGAAGTTAATTAGACTTTCTGTCATTTATATTCCTAGAGTTAGACCTTCCTCAATATCCCCTGATAAGCTTGATCAAGTAAAATTGCTGCTGTCCTAGACAGGGTCACAGTCAACTGGCTGAACAGTCTGAGTCCTGAGGTGCTGGAGGCCTAAAAGCAGAATATACCAAAGATAGAAAATATAATAGTTGGAAAATATAATAGTTGTCTGACTGCATTTGGTAGGTGTTTTTCCCAGAAGAGAGAGACAGTGTAGCAGTCACACTAACTGTATTGTTGTCCTATGGCTATAGGTAATAACTGAATTACCTACAGATTTATATCCTGCTTATGATCAGATAAAAACGTGTTCCTATTTTAAACCCTATTTTATAGGGTAGGATTCAGATAACTTTTCAAAGAGTAGCATTGGAGAAACTGAGGCATGTTTCCCTCAAGAGGTATATGTAAGAATCTAGGAAAAAGACCAACCTGAGCAGCTTGAAATACTAAACCTATGCGTTGCAAATTTTGATAGTATTCTGAATACTATCCCCAAGACTGATGTCTTAGGCAGATGTCTGTCAGGGACACGGGGCATTGCACTAATCTCTGACAGCAATTCCACTAGATTTCTCTTATTACAAAATTCCCTTGTTCAGAGATATAAGCCTTGTTAGCATGCAATAAACTGCCAGTCAGAGAATCTAGATGGCTTGCTCTTTGGGAAGATCGGTCACACACAATTCATCAATGAGAGGGGGAAGAGACCTAAATTCCTGAAAGAACCTGAAGCCTTTGAAGTCCCGCACTAACATCTATCAGTGGCAGTGACATCAGTCAAATACTTAACTGGAGGGATAATTTTAAATCAGAATTAAATTTAATTCAAAATTACAAATGTTTATATCTGATCTTGTGTCTATCCTATTGAGAAAGTGTTCTAAGCAGAAGTGAAAAGGACTCCACAAACCAGGGTGGTCTAAATCCATCAGCCTAGACAGCAAGTGGATACCCTGACTTTCCCACTCTGAAAGACACTGGTCTAAATTTCTCTTTTTGATTTCTTTCAAAATCAGGCTGTATTATGATAAAGGTAGAAGACATGAGAGAGAGATGAGAAAGAAAATTCTAATGACTTTTCTTCTGTGTCTATGTACATGTTACTGAATAGCACAACCTAATACTAAACCTAATACTAAAGGAGCAGATCTGTAATGCAAAATGGTACAACAGCCATTTAGAGAGTTTTGTTTTGGTCTTGGTCTTGCTTGGCCTGGAGGCCAATTAGCTGTTAGAGTGCATTAGGTGGGCTCTTATTCTAGTTTATTTTCTTTCGGGAGGCATCAATTGCATGCCCTCTGAGACTATTCTGCAAAGGGAACCAAAAAGTGTTTTTTTGTTTGTTTTGTTTGTTTGTTTGTTTGTTTTTAGCTCTGCTAATTATATTAAAAGTATCCTCCGTACCTAGACAGCTGCAATAAGAACAGATTTACAATGAGAGAGAAAAGTAGAAAGTGCAATGCTACTACAAGAAATACTTTTCAACTAGACATTGAAAGAAGGTTTTATGTTAATAGAAACTCTTGAGGAGCTTCCCAATTTATAGAGTGGTATGAAGAAACTTGCAAGGTGCCTATAGATGGTTCATTTCAAAATCCCCTAGCTAAAAAATCTAACAGTAAAATTTGAATGTATTTGAGTTGGATTAATCGAAAATGAAGCATCATAGGTGATAGGTCCCATAAGGGCTGCAGGAAGCAAAACAGACCAACACAAAAACAAGCAAACAAAATCTGTTTTTGTTTCATTTATTTTATATTTTTGCTGCAATATAGCTTGGAATAATGGCTGCGGGGAGGGAGTAGATAAATTCCTTTCTCCATCACAAAAAGTATTCTCCAGGTGCTGCATTTTCATGTTGCTAATTTGCAGATTAAATGTTCTTTAGGCATAAAAATATGACCAGAGTTCATAATGACTGGTCCCTTTTAAGGCTCTGTGGTCTATCTAAGGACTGCATGCCCAAAAATGAAACAGTTATATACCTCTTTATTTTATAACTTGCTACTAAAATTTATTTTAGCAAATTGTTCTTCATTAACTGTAGAGTGCCACCTATTGAATTACAACCCAAGTAAAAGAGCCTCAAAATTGTACAGTTTGTAAGAATACAAATTGGTGCTGTGGCAGGAGAAAAGTACCTCGGCTATTCTGTTTTCAATTCCGAACTCTGGTGTTCTATTTCTACCCTAGAAGGGTCTGCATATCTCATCACTATTGCATTGAAAAGAGAAGGGTAGATGCTGAGCCTTCATGTTGGTAGATAGAACAATAATTTTACAGAACAGTTCACCATAAATTATAACTGTTCAGTTTATATCATTGGAATTTTAAGATATATAAAAAAAACTTGTCTGGAAAAGTACAGTGAAAGAAAACAATTATATGGTGTGCTAGTGCAGAACAGTGAGGCTGGTGTGATCTGGCACGTCACTAGGTTTCATTCCTTGTTTTTTATGACACTGCCAGACTCTGCTCTTATTGTTGTACAGAAGAGTTTACAGAAGTGCATTCGAGAAAAAACAGATTTTAAGATTTAAAATATTCATGGGTTTAACATTCCACTTTAAAAGGATTTATTTATTTTTTTTCCTAAGAGCAGGCATGTGACAAGTAACAAGGAAGGTACATGTTTGGCTGGGAATCAACCTCGACTAGCAAAAAAATTTCATTTACCACCTTTCTCGAAGAAATATATCTTATGCCTGCTGATGTCCCAGTACTTTCTGTGGCCAAGTGCTTTGTGTGATATGAGGATTATGTCAGGGTACAGTGGAGGGTAAATTTGTCAAAGATTGCATGATCCAAAAACCAAGACATAGCTTCTATTCACTTCATCTGGCTTTGGATCAGGTCTAGAATGACTGTTGCTTAATCCTGTGGATACCAGAAGAGCTTCAAAATTGTACAGCTTCCACAGCTCTCAGGCCAAAGAGACCCATTTTGTACCAAACTGAGAAACCAACTAAAAGGAGATATTTCTTTGTCATCAAACGCACAAAACAA
>VZSV01000220.1:1113418-1126869 GCA_013398735.1 Nothocercus julius
TTTTTTTTTTTTTTAATTGAGAATTCACTGCTATGTGAATATGCCTTTTAAATGATGAACATAAATGCAAAATTACTGACAATAGTTCCTCACAAATGTATACTTAGGCTGTGCAATTATCATTTATATTTTATTTCTGTAGTTTCAGTTCTTGGAGAAGGCTTTTTTTGACAGCAACAAAAAGCAATCATCATTTTGTTCAGTGGTTGCAAGTAACTTTACAATATTTTTTAAGCTGCGCCCTCAACCCTTTATTGCCACTCTTTAATCATGCCATAGTCAACAGCACCGCACATTGTCTTTATTGCACAGTTGTCTCAGCATTCCCAGAAAGCACTAGGGATGCTTGGGCTGCAACCGAAGCCAAATGTTTTCAAACCTGGGTGTATGTAGTTAGGTCTTCACCCCATGTTGTGGCTCATGAATGAGTATGAACCTTCATGCTTCTATAGTTCTTTTCAGTTGATTCACAGGCCACAGATTGTGTTTGAAATGTGGGTCAAATTCGAAAAAGATTCTCATTATGGATTTAGACATCTAATTTCAGATATTTAAGTGACATCAAAGATTGAGCTGCTGTTCCCAGTTTTAAAATGAGCATCACAACTGCGCTTTGGATGCAGCTCCACCTCTACTAAAGTCAATGTAACTGTGGCTGCACCTCTGTGGAGGCAGGACTTTGCATAATATAAGTGAAGTTAATCAGAAAAAAAAAAAAAAGAAAGAATCAGAAACTAGGATGCAATTTGTGGTGTGTCAAGGATTGAAACACACTATTTTTCCTTCTGATTTGTTCAAAATAATAAGATAGAGAACTCATTAAACCTCCTTGTGATCTATCTTTTTTGCAGGAGGATAATATTTAGGGAATGAGTATTCATTTGTAATCATACTTATTAATATATACCTCTTAACAATTCCACCTGACAGCATCTCCAAATTCATAGATTGTTCTGCTAAAGGTGTCCAAAGTTACAGTTCTTCAAAGCAGCATTTGTAAAATTACTCTGACAATTCTTACTGGCAAATCTACTCTGACATTGTTAACGTTCCATTAGAATTTCACATGACCTTGAAAACTCATATTAAATTGTGGTAGAAATGTCAAATAGCTCACATAGAAAAAGGTAATTGGTAAAGATAGTGCTCGGGAATCCAGTAGGAGTAGCAGAAAATATAATGTCTGCTTCAGAAAAAGACATTTTTTTTTCCCTTTCTGAAGTCACATGGAAGGTGCTTAAGAAATAGGAGAGTTTGTGGCACAGTAGAAAAACTATACATTTTGGTAATCAGGACCAGATAACTGAGCAAGTGACATCTATAGCAGAAGTGCCTGGTAACAAAGATATGCCTGCAGAAATGTACATAGAGAGAAAATGCTTCTGATGAGAGAAAAAGGCAAACTGAAAGTGAGACATTTGGTTAAAGAGGCACTAAGATTGCCAGGAAACTAGTCCATTACATGAAATTTGATTTTAATTTCATAAATATCAGAATAAATCAGCACTTAACTATGTCTAAATTGATGTATTGTGTAAATGCAAGTCCAATAAGAATAGAATCAGATCCTATTATTTAATGTTCAAGTACAAAGGAATTATGAAACTATAAGTGGAATCAAATAAGCTGTTGGCTATAAATGCAAAGGCATATTTTGGATTTAAAAGTTTGGTAAGCTATAAATGATTTGATATCAGAATTCAGATAAACTTAGAAATGATCTCTCTGCAGTTTATGCATCTTACAATGGGTAAATTTCCTGTGAGCACACTAATTATGGTCACAGGTTGTTGTTGCTATAAGACCCTCAAAAGAGGTGGTTTCCACCCTTTTAAATGCCTGCTTCAGCAAGAAGAAAAATTGAGATCAAACCAATAAATGAATACTTATACAACAAAACACATGCTTAAAAAATGAATAATCAAATCAAACACATATGATTGCTTGTGGAGATATTTCATATAGCAGGCATAATCAATATGACAGCCCAAGTTAGCCCCTCTACTAACAGTCACTTCATAAGCGTCTGGGAGCATTCATTGTTAGGCTATATTGCATGTCCTTTGTCTTGGACTGCTTTCAATTGCATCAGTACAATCACAATGTAAATCACAACAGTAAATTTACAACTGTTTGGTAAAACAAATAAAATCACCACCAAATTCCCCTTTTTGATTAAACTTTAAAAAACAAAATAAAATAAGTTAAAAGAAAAGTATATTTCTCCAAATATAAACTCTATGACAAAGTTTCATTTTATTCATTATTGTTTGCATAGTAAGTTTTTCTCTCTCACTCTTTCACTCTCTTCTTTTTCCCAAGTTAGACACCCACAGTTTCTTAAACTTGAATTCACACATGCTAAACTCCAAGAGAAAGAAAAGTAACTTTATATGAGAAAATGTCAGGAAAGTCAGAGTCTGAAATTTATTAACCAAGATATGGTAAATGTAAATGTCAGCTTGCATAACTCTGGGTACTTGTGGTTGTAATAGATTTTTCCACTGTCTGGACAATGAAAAGCGAACTTTTATTTCAACGACAATAAAATATCAGTACACCTGATATAATAAAATGTTCTCTAGGTAGAAGGCACTTTTGAAGCAAATGAGTTTATGCTTACTTAGGACCCAAAGTTCTCATTTTTAAAAATAAAAATTTGTGTAATTAAAATACAAAAAATAAAAATTTGTGTAATTAAAATACACAATTTTGTTTTCTTTTTTTTTTTTTTTTCATGTTGTATAATTCATTTTGGGCTTTAAAGCCTTCTTTCTCCGATATCACAAAAAAGGAAAAAAAAAAAATGAAGGTATACCTGATAGATCTGCTCTTCTGTATCTAGCAGGGTGTTATTTCCTGTTGTATTTTTGGGTTTGTGCTCACATTTTACAATGTTACCTTTTCTTGTCAAGAGAAAAAGTGTGTAATTCACAGTAAATTGACCCTTTTGGGTAGCCACATCAGTGAGGTGCAGTGCAGGTTTCAATGACAGCAGCATTGGTCTGTCTTCTCAGGGAATGTAAATTCGCTCCATCTTATGGCATAATTGAGCTGATTACTGAGGTGAGTTTCAGCTGGATGGAGTTAGAGAAACTAACTGCTAAAAAGAGCAAAAATTGAAAATGATAGCTAGAATACATCTCTATTTTTCCTTCTGAGCTCATATCCTATGTTTGATAAATGATGGAAAAGGGAGGTGTTCACATCTCTGTCTACCCCTTCTCTTTCTCTCATTCATATACGCACACACACATTTACTTTAGAAATGCGTGATAAAATTATCCATAGAAAAGATTTTTATTTTACACTGTAGTAATTTGCTGAAACTGAAACGAACATGGAAAATGCCCAAAATGTGATGCTAATTAAAAAATACATCAAGTTATCTGTGGTTTTCCCAAATATTGCCCTCATTAACAGTATGAAATTCATTATCCCCAAAATGGAAGTGATTATTATACACTGACCTTTCATACACTTTTTACTGCTGCTGCCATGATTCTATTTCAGTGGGAGTAAGAGAGTAGTCTTTAGTGGTAGATAAAATAGTGTTTAAAAATTGTTGGAGACTGCTCGGAGCAGAGCTACACAAAGAAGCCATAACAGTACAAAGGAAAGTGTTTTATGGATTAGAAGGACACACACCTCTCTATGCAGCCAACTATGCACAGATGCACATAGAAAATAATAGACCTTCTAAAGCAACCCTAGCAAATATGTGGTGACACTGTTCAAAAGTTTTAAAATGCAATTTACTGCTCAGTGGAGGACATTTTCTGTAGGCTAATAAATACATCTTTACTCTCAACATTAGATCACAGAGAAAAGCTCTAGTTGCTCAAAGCAAATAGATTTATTTTAAAGTAATTGAGGTTGCATGTATTTCCAAATAATCAATAGCACATTCAGACATAATTTATTTGTAACAAGGCAAAATCCTATATCAGTCTTTTAAAATTAATTTTATGAAAAAGTTATATCTATGTCCAATATTTAGACCTCCCTTTAAAACAAAATCAGTGATGGCAAATGCAAGAAAACATATAGCTTATGACAAATAGTTCTTATAATAAAAAAAAAAAATCATTTTAAAGAGGTGTCCACTAAATAATTCTCACAAATGGATAATTATTTCACATTTTCATAAACTAAGGTAATAACTGTGAAAAATAAGAATCTATGCAGAAAATAATTCCCAGAGTTCCCAGAGTAAAGATAAAGCACTGCAATGATAAAACACTGTGGAAATGAATATATGATAATAATAGTTGAGTCAGTAATCTTCATTTCTTTATTTCAGCTAATAGCAATGAAAATATGGTGTACATTTCCATTTCACATGGCCAAGCCCCATTCTCCAAGCCCCATTATTTGAAGGCAGATTTTATAAATAAAACAACATGTAATTTTCATGATAGACTTTTGCATGTGTGTGTATATGTGCATAAAGGCATAGGCATTGCCACAATGTGCTGCATTTTTCACCATTTCATTTGAGAATCTTTTTCAGGGAAACCGACTGTGGCAAAATAAATAAATAAATAAAGGGAAAAACAAACAGCCACTGACAGTCTAACAGTCAACAGTTAATTCCTTGTGATTCAGCCTACCTCACTTCCCAGTGGGGAACCAGACCCCGTAGGAATCATAGCTAAGGTCGAATGAAGGATCTTAAGAACTAGAATGGAGCTGGACTGAAAGCATAGTGATAAATGAGATGTCTAAGCTGAACACTGTCACCCAAACCTATAGTTATTATGAGTATTTTAGAGCTAGTCAAGGGTGTATATATCAGAAATAAGGACAGTGTATACACCAGAAATAAGGACAAGAGCTACTTAACTGTAGCTGTAAGTTTCTGCTGGAACTGAGATTGCATTTGCTCTAAACATTTTCGTCTTAATTAGGGTTCTTGCCTGAAGAAAGAAAACATCTTACTATATTCGGATTAAAGATCCAAATACCTTATAAGTAGTTCCCAAACAATAATAAAAATAATAACAAGAAAAATGGAAAAAAAAAATCAAACTTTCAGTCAGAAGGAAAAACTGGCAGCTAAGTGCTGATTTAAGATATTAGAGACAGTAAAAGCAACATGCCAAAATCCAGTCTGTCAGACAGTGTTTATGACTAGTTCTGTCTTTCCTGTGAAATTGTTGTCTTCAAATCCACTTTATTTTTGAGCATTCTGACAATAAAATTATACGGGAAAATAATTCTCTTTCAAGACCTGTCTGCTCAACTATTATTGTTAACAGAGTCATCTTGTGTTCATTGTATACTCATTGAAATTCAGTAAGCGGTTAATAAACAAGGTTTTTGCAGAAAATTATTTAAAATGATTGAAAATAGCTGTTAATGCTAGTCATATAAACAAGCTATTTTTATGCATCTTCTCTAGCACCGTTTTGTTTCATCATAATTTGAGAACTCTAAGGTACAAAGATAATAGTTTTATCTTGCTGACTTCTGGAGGCAAAAACTAAGGAGCGGGAGTGTACCAGTATATTCTGAAACTTTAGTATAATCATCTTAAAAAATTAGTTATGAAAATTAGAAGGTAAAATACTTGGGTTTTTTTAGGAAACATTTGAGAATTAAATGAAATTTCTTCTTGTTTCATAAGATTATCTCAATTTTTTTTTTTTTTTTCATTCTAAAAGTAATTATTGTCAAGCACAAAATAGACTTTTTAGACTTTTTATTCCTCCAGTTTCTAATTAGGTAATTTCTTTTAAGCTGCTTCATTATGTTTTGCAAACCACATGTAAATCTATGTAATCTACGGAAAGCATCTAAACAAAAATCTCTGGTTGATTCTGAAAAATATTCTAGAAGACCTACAATGAACTGACATGAAAAACTTTCCAGAAAAAAACATAGATGCTTGATTCATGAAAATAGATTTTGTACTTTAGTACTTTATATTACAATGTTGAAGAATGCAACAGCCCTGGGAAGACAATCTCCAAAGACAGTGACTCTTTGGAGATGAAAGCGATAAAATAAATTACAGACCTATTTACCTCTCAGTGTAATGAGCTCCAGCATTACTCATATGAGATTTGGTGAATGCAGGAATTATGTTATATGATGAGCATGGGTCAGTTCCACACTTAGGACTAAGATCACAAGTTCCCTTTGTGGAAGCAAGTCTATGCTAAATTTCAGGCTTGATGTGTTTTTAAAGGCACTTTAAGCCTTTGTTTACAACATGCTCGAGCACGGGCTTATGTCAGCGCTATCATATATCTTGTCACTGTAGATTTGAGGCAGATAATTTCCAGGATCTCTAAGGATCCTTAGAGAAGGCCAGGTATGGTAATCCTGAGGTAAGTATTCACAGTTACGACATCAGCAGCAGCTCCACAGTATAGCAACTGCCATGACTTAGTCTCAAAAAGTCACTACATGCATGTAATATGTTCCGCTATTTGGCTGACTAGCCAGCATGTGAGTCTGCTTACATGCCATATCAGGACTTTTTTGCAGTTTCTGCCATTGTATGTCAATATATGTGTGAGTGTTACACAATATAACAAAATCAGCCAGCATATCTGTTTTATCCACATAAATTGTGCATTTATAGCTTGATAATAGTGCAATTTCAACAATGACTACAAGGCAATAGTCATCCTTATAAAACATTATTATGTAACTGTAAATAATAGCTCAGTAACACAAATGCTACTGTATGGATATATCATAAAATATGATAAATTAGTATTTAAAGTTGAAGCAAAACATTTTCTGATACCCCTGTGACCATTTCACTGCCCTTTAACTCAGCTGAAGATTTACCTCTATCTTGTAAATGCAAGCTATTAAAAGAAGAGAATGTGGAAACTACTTGGAAAGACTCTTGAATGCTTTCAGTGCAAGACTCACTGTAAAATAATGATAACAAATTTCTACATACTACATAAATTTGTGAATTTATATTTTATGCAATGAACTATTGATTTTTTCTTATTTATCTTCTTCCATCAGTATCATATCAGTTCTCTTCTTTCCCTGACTCTCTTGTTTTTTTTTTTTGTTTTTTTTTTTCCTGGTTCTGCCATATCCTTAGGTGGTGATTAAATAGAGAATTTGAGTCTATAACTACAGAGTTTTTAATATTAAAAGCTACTACAGGTTGCTCCTGAAATACTAGGAGCTGATGGAAATATAAGTGTCAAAGTCTGTATGCTAACCAAATTCCATCATATAGAACCAAACCAGAATGGTATAATATGTTTATACCCATGTCAAAGGGACTGTCATCCATACAAGTCCCACTTCTTCCACATTTAATTTCAGTCTTTTTCCATTTCACATGCTGCTCTGCAAACATATTTGCTTTGAGCTTTTTTGTTTGAATCAATGTACTCTTCCATTTGTCACTGTCATTTCTATTTTTTTCCTTCAGTAATAAAGTGTAGCCATTCAATATTAATATTGTGCTTCATTTTCTACCATTGTTCTACCATCTATTTTTGCACAGTGGTAATGAAATTAGAATTGTTTTCAACAAGCCAAGTGTGTTGTACATAAATTCTATTTTGTTCGAGGTGTGATACATGGTGCACGCCGTGTGTACTTAATACACAGGAGATATCCATTTAATCTCAAAAATAAGAATAAAAAACTTTCTCAAGTAAAGGCTAATGGAAAAGAAGAGAGAAGAATGGGATAACTAATCCATAGTAAAATAATTCCATTCTATAAATGCTATGTTTATCATCAAAATCAAACATTGGAAAGTCTGCAACATGTAATAACACTTTACAAATAAATGTCTTGATAATTCACTTTCTCTAATTATTTTTGTACTTTGCTTATAGGGATTTTCTAATAGATGGAAAATTAAATTATTTATTCATTTGCTTAAAAAGAAAATTATGGATCAGTAGATCACACAAACATGCATAAGAAATCATCATGATGCAGTTCTAATTTTAAAATTCCCATTGAAGCACTGACTACTTAAGTGGAGTTGGACTGGATGATCTCTAGAGGTCCATTACAACTTTAACCATTCTGTGATTCTGTGAGTATATGTGCTACTTCTGAAATGACATGATTGGTGTATGGCTAAAGTAATGACTACTACTATATTGATTTGATAAATGCAATGTTAAATAGGCTTGATATCAAGTTCATGACTAGCTAAGAGTTGCCTACATATTAATAGCATTACTGGGTATCTTATGGTAATTACATTTGCTAAGATTTCTTTTTATTATTAATATTATTTTTATTTTAGACTTATGGTTGTGGATCATCACCTGTCAAGGGAGGGAAAGGTTTTTGGTCCTTCAAGATTAGAAGATTGCCTTGAGAAGTGAATAAAGAATCCTAAACAATTTTTTTTTTTTTTTTTTTAAACTAAAGAGAACAAATTTGGCTATAGTAAAACTACTTATAAAATGTGATTATAGTAAAAATAAATAAATAAATAAATAAATAAGGACAACATTGGCTGCTAATACTACTGAAATCATTTTATCAGTTTTATCACTCAGGGAAACAGCTGACACTCAGCTGGGCTGAGTGAATTGTTACTTTCTTGGCTCTGCTTCCAGTTATCTTTGTATAAGCTGACAGTTGACTTGCCACAGATGAAATTTCAGTCATATACTTGAAACACTTCCCAGGTTTAAATTATTGCTATATTTGCTGTGTTTTTTCAAGGTTTGAAATAGAGTTTTCCTTTCAAACGTTAAGAAAGCCATAATGGTATATAATCAGTAGTACTCCATAATCACTGCACAGCGGTCTTTTTTTTTTTTTTTTTTTTTTTTTTTTTTCTTTCATCATATTTAAGGATTCTGGACTCATCTCTTTCTGTTTGCATTTTCTTTGGATTCTTTTTCTCTCCCCAGATTTTTTGACATTTGCATTTCTAACCATTTTTTTTAGGAGAGTCACTCCAGTTTTAGCTTCATTAGGGATACAAATTGAAGATAATTGTCATGTTCTATCTAAGCTTTGCAGAGACTTGTACATATTGCCTGCCATACTTAGAACTGTTTGTTCCAGTTAGGAGACATAGTTAACCTCCATGTACGTGTGTTCCAGTATTCTGATTAAACTGGGTATCTTGAGGTACACTTTGGTTTTCCATTTGTTCAAAGTTTCTTCTCTTGTACATGTCGTTTCAGCTTCTTTTTACATAATATGGCACTTTTTTTATTTCTATGAAATATGGTCTTTAGCTGTTCTGATTCTTGCCTTATCATTGTCATTTTGCTGTTTCAAAAAGAAACAACCAAATGCTGGAGAGTTGTTGGTGCTAAAAGTTTATATTGGTGTATAATCTCCTCTTAAAGAAGATGAAATCTCTTGATATTTATTATCCAAGCTTTACCAGGGAATTTGATAAATCTCTATGAAAGCGGAAAGGAGCTTTTTATTTTTTCATTCTCGTGGAATTATGTGAGCAAACCAGCATATTCAAAGCAACACTCCTCAGACACTACTGAATCCCTGCTGACAGTCAGTGAGGAACATCCAAAGCCAATGCAATCTTCTCTCACTACTCCTCTGAGAAGAAACTGAGTTTTTCAAAAGCTTAGTTTGAGTTAACCAGAAGTTCAGTTCTATGGTTCATGACCTTTTTAACAAATCTGGACTGAGCTTTGTTTTTATATTTGTAGAGCTAAATACTTGTTTCTTGAGTGTGCAGTTTAATCCCTATGACCTCCATATTTGATCATTCTGCAATGCACTCTCTGCTGATCTTGGCTTCTGTAGAGTATTTTGAAGCAGTTTTGTATAAATGTTTCCACATAGCTCTTTATTCTTTTTTTCAGACACCAGAGTGGAAATCTAGAGGTGAAAGCGCAACTGTGGAAAAAAAATCAGATTGCCTTGGTTAATGAACCAGCATCACTTCAGAAATAACTAATAACACAAAATTTTTAAAAGCTTTTGTTTTTCTAGTTCTTCTACTTGCATAGCCAAAAGCTGGGATATTCCTGAAAATGTCAGTTCTACATGTAGCTGAACATATATTCAATAAAAAGACAAAATAACCCAAAACATAATATTCAGTGGAGGTTAGAATTCAACATTTGCTGCTGTAAGATGTTCAGCTCTTAGTCCTGCATATTCAGAGCATATTTCAGAGCATATTTCATTTGTTTATACTATATTTGGTCATCAGTTTCAACACATGATGAAGTGTGAAGACACACTTTTATGTGTGAAGACACATAAAGAGTTATGTTTTGCTGAGTCAACTGGGTTTTTTGGTCATGCTGATCACAACACCTTGCAGAATCACAAAGAATCACAGAATAACTGAGATTGGAAGGGACCTCTGGAGATCACCTAGTCAAACCCCTCCTGCACAAACAGGGTCGGTCACCTAGAGCACATTGCACAGTATTGTGCCCAGGCAGGTTTTGAGTATCTCCAAAGGAGACTTCACAGCTTCTCTGGCCAGCCTGCAGCCTGTTCCAGTGCTCTGTCACCCTCACAATCAAGAAGTGTTTTTCCTCAAATTCAGATGGAACTGCCTATGTTTCAGTTTGTGCCCACTGCCTCTCACCACTGCCTAAAGGTGAGAATTTCCAGGGCTGCCACATCTGCCAGCAGGGGCAAGGGTACTGCAGCTTCATAACTCTGCTTCCAGTCAACAGTGAGGCTGAGTATGTATGCCTGAGAGATATATGTAAACTCTGTCTATGTATATATATACATATAGTTATGTATGCATCCATTTATACAGTCAACCACCCTACCTACGTTCATGCAAATGCAACCAACATAAATGGCTGGATATTCTTCCTCTCTGGCTAATCAGAAAGAAAGCCCATTAGTGGAAACTGTATTGATATGATCACACAGGTTTTCCTGTGTGTACTTTTTATGTTTTTTATGTTTTTTTCCTTACGTTTTTCCTGTGTGCACAATTTGTGGACATTTTTTTTTTAAAAAGAATCTATATTTTATCACAATATTTTTTGAGTGCCACTTTTAAAATTTCATGAAAATTAAGTATGAACAAATAGTGATTCTTAATTTTTAAATCATTCTTTCAGTAATATCTAAAGAGGCACTTCTGAGATCATCACTAACTTCTATTTCCTTGCTCCATGAGCAATATAATGGATGAGTGAAATGAAGTAAGAAGATGAAGGAGTCTTACTTTGTCATTTATCATTTTTTCCTTAGATACCACTATAACAGAAAAAGACATAAAGTGCTAGGCAGAAAATAAACTGTCATATAGACAGTGATAAGAATACATCCTTGGCCTACAGAGTTTGCAGTCTAAGAATCTATACTGAAAACATCTATCACCAGATGCAGTGCTTGTGACCTGTGTGGAAAATCATCTGATAAAGGATTATAAGCTAGATTAAACAGACAATATATAAATGAAAGCTATTGTTTTTAGGATATATAAGTGATACCTTCTTATACGGGTTTAATTCTTAGTAAGATCATCTAACATTAATTGAACAAAATTTCCTTCACTGTCAAGTACCTGGCTTGCTAGACAGAAAGAAGAAATAGTATGAAATATCTCTAATTCATTAGATTTCTCATACGCAATATTCTGAAAAGCAGAGAAGTAAAATAGAAACTTCATAGATATTCTATCAGGTTAATTCATAAAACTCCTTCAAAAAAAAGTGGTAATAGATATCTCTCAAATTTTAAGTTATAACAGGTTATAGTCCCCTAGAATTATTCAGTTCAATTAAGAATCTGTGAAAGAAAAAAAAAAATCAGAAATATGAACTGAGAAAAAAGAGAGCTTATGTTATGGTGGGTGGAGGGTTTAAATATAATTTAATATGGAAGTCTTATTGCAGGAAAGCAATTTTACCCTGGGATGTATTAAGACAAGTGTCAGAGGTAAGACACTGAAAGTAATTGTTCCTCTACCTTTAGTTCTGGTACTGCTTTTAGCAGTAGTAATATTTTGGCTTCATACTTTAGGAAAAAGGGAAACGCAGGTGGGTTATAATGACAAGGAAAACTATAAGAATGGTTAGAAGTTTTAAAAATATGATTTTCACAATGAGATTGAAATAACTACGTTATTCAAAGAGGAGAAAAGAGTGAGAGAAATACATGAAGACTGCAAGCTTTTCAAATGCTGTCTTTATTTAAGCATCTGGTTCATGTGTGACTAAGAGGAGCACAAGAAGCAAGTTAAGCTGTAGACAAGGAAATTTAGGCTGGGTACCAGGAAAGAAAAACTTTTTATCGTATAGCTCTGAAATCGGAAGCCTGAGGAAGTTTATTACTGAAGGGTTTCTGAGACCACCTTAATGTGTTTCTGTTTGAGAGGTAATCCAGATACCCCATTTGGGAGAAAGGCAAAGTTTAGTGACTAGATGGTTAGAAGTCATAAACTAGACTACATGGCTTTTGAAGAGCTCTTACGACTGTGTAAGATTTGTTATACCTTTTTGGTCACACTATTTTGTGTGAAAAGAAAAAAGAAAAGAAAGAGTTGACCTGTCACAGGCTTCTCATGGCTTTCCTTCTTTCAAGGAAGGTGGCTTTCAAGTAGTGGCTTTCCTTTGATAACGAACTGGGTTCTTTTTCAAACAATGTGTTTATTTTCTCAGGCTCTACAATTGTTGTTTTCTCTGAAGCTTCTGGAGCTTAGGGAAGCCAAGTACACATGTCCAGGTGATGCACTAATGTAATCATGCATAACTTTTTATCAGAGCGGAGAAAACATCTCAAAATAGTGTATTCACAGTTTTATTTATTCAGAGATATCTGAGTAGTTCTTCATGGTCTGAGTTTTATCTTTTTGCTAGATATTTGAATACTAGAAGTTTTTCTGAATATTGCATAGACAATCTTACAAGTTCACAGAGTATGGTTTAGTTTAATAAGTCAAATTTTATGGTGTCTAGGTCCTGACTGAAAAACTTTATTGTTAAAAACATTCACTTGCTTAATGCTAAATACTCAACCATAATGTGGACCATTAGCAAGTATTTTGGGTTAATGATGCTGAATCAGACTTGGAAAAGCAAAGTAGGTCAAGTCAGACCCAGCAGATCCAAAACTGGCTATAAAATTTGAATATGTTATTTCTGAACATTTTTTTGTTTGTATTATCTAATCAGTTAACAGTCATAAACTATTAGGTATCCATGTTTTGAAGATATTCTATGTCCTTTTGTCATAGGAGCTAACCACTGCAACAAACAAGACAATTATTGGACAAAAGAGAGAAAACTTTCAATGTACAAATGTTATTTTTGTTTTTGTTTGTTTGTTTGTTTGTGTGTTTGTTTACTATTTACTTTTACGCATCTCAGGCAACTTATACCCAATCGCTGATTCAAAGAGAGCTCTTTGCCACAGGGCAGATGTAATTTCTATCCCTAAAGAATAGCCAGAGAACTGGAAATAATTCATCCCAAGTCTCCAATATATACTCTACCAGCAATGTTTATAACTTCTCAGGTTCTCATTCTAGCTAA
>VZSV01000220.1:1129199-1155444 GCA_013398735.1 Nothocercus julius
ATGCTGTTTTACCCTCTGATAATGCTTAATAAATAAATACTAAAAAAAAAAAAAAAAAAGCCCAAAGATCTAAGCATAAATGTAACAGCCAAGTAGAGGAATATCATCTTAAAGTATGGCTGCTTACAAGCAAACTGAGCTAAACTCAGAATTTAAATGAAACAAGCCAGATATCTCAAAACTAAAATAAACGCCATCATTCAATTAGAAAAACATATTCCAGAACTAGAACTACTCCCTTGGACATCATATCTACAAACAGGTAGGATAAAATGTCCAGTAAATTAAATTTGTCACCATCTTTTATGATAAACAGAATGAGACACTTAAAATGAGAAGTATTTCAAGGTATGGGAGGGTACAGATTTTCCAAGCACCCTAGATTTAAAAAAAAAAAAAAAAAAGAAGGCATAAAATAATAAAATGATCTTGGTATATATATGTGTTAGTCTGAAATTATACTTCTAAAAATAAAATCTGCAAAACAGTTTGTGATATTTTTACTCCTAACAGAAGTTTAGAAGCAGCAAATCTTGCACTAAACAGTCTACTACAGAAAAAAAAGCATCAGTGAAATATAGAAAAGAGATACCTTTCAAATATTATCAGTAGATAGATTTGAAAGGGAAAAAAATATTTAATTTTCTGTAAAAATTCATGTAAACTTTGCAGGGGTAGTGCTTTGCATCACTACAATATTATACTAGCACTTCTATCAGCTGGAAGGAATCTAGGAATAAATTAAACTTTTTCGTAGGCTTGAAAATCCCAGCCATTCTCAGAATTTGATTTAAAATTATAGATGATACTGAACAGCATTCTGCACACCAGTCCTCAGGGAGCTCACCACGAATACAACAGAGGCACTCCAGCCAAGTTAAATCCTACTGTTAGTAAATGTAGCTGGACAAGACTGGCATCCAGCAGTTCATATTCCATGTGGTTACATCCATACAGGTAGCCAGAATGCTGGTATCACATATCTTGAACTAAATGTCTGCAATAAGAAATGACTGTGCTTAGTTTCATAGCATTTAAGAAAACATAAAAAGAAGACCTGGCAAATATATAAAGATAGAAATAAAAATAATTTAAAAAAAAAAAAAGGACTGATTAATTACTCAAAATTCAGCTAGTTCTAATGAAAAAAGAAGGCAGTATCAGTGGTCTATAAATTTTATTGATCTTTGGACAACTGTAAGAGAAATATGCTAGGAGGTAATCTCTGTTTCTCTCTCAAACATAAACTTCCTCTGTTTACTTCTACAGCCACATATGATGCCAATAAGCTTTCTGCTCAAGAAATGTGAATTCAGTACACAGCATTCTGTGGTTTACAAAATAGTTTTTGAATATTAGTAAATTAATTTAAGGCTGGAAGGACAAGAGTCTAAACCAGAATGTGAAGGAAAAATATATATTTTTGGACTTGGACTTTAAGATAAAATATCAAATATGCCAGAAAAACTTGATGCCTTTTATATAAATATAAGAACTTGTTGAAAGACTTGATTATTTTGAGTAAATATCAATGAGAAAGCAGGAAAAAGGAAACATGTGGATAAAGGGATTACATTAATTTATACATGCAGATGCGCAAGTGTGTGTACATATGCATCTGTGGAAACTGTGGAAAGGTAAATAAAAAGTTAGGAAGAAGAAAAGATATTGATCCTGCAAGTAATTTTCTTTGCCAGAAATGTTCTATTTTCTTTCCACTGCTATTGTTGACATTTGTGTTTGAATAAGAATGTTCTTTTTCTTTCAGCACTTAAAGCTTATTCTTTATTCTTCAGTAAAGTCATAACACTGTGTTTATGAGATAGTACTCTATTGCTTGGAAATAAATGAACTGTCAAAATGTCAACATGATGACTTCATTGCAGGATCATGGAAGAGGATCATGTGGGTTGTGCAAGGAAGAACAAAACCCTGATAATTAAGGCAACTGGGAAAATTAATAAAACTTGTGAAAAGTTAATGGCTTTAAATTTCAAGGAAGTTAAACGTGAAGCTTTTCCCACAGCATGAAGGCAAATCTGCTCTGAAAAATACTAAATGTTTCACTGCTGATGTTCTACTAGGCAAGGCACTTGGAGTTCATCCAGAAACAGAATCACAGCTCTGGGCTGTTGTAGCTGCTGCTTTTACTTTTGTTCATTGGCACTTGACACTCACTGCTCTGAGTCTTTTGTGTATACTGCCAGAAGAACTGCTTTCCAACTGCACTGTGATTTAATATGTTTTGGAGGACTGGAAACTTGCTCACAGAGTTTAAAGCTATACATAGCCTGTGTTTTTAATTTCCATATGGGAAGAAAGCATCAGGATTTTGAGGGTTCAAACTATATTTCCAAAGTTTCTGTAGAAAGATATAGCTAAATAAAAGCAATTATAATTATTAGATATATCATTATATGTATGTATAATATAAAGTTTGTTTTTCATTTCTCCTCTTCAGTCATCATCAAATTTCATTTGCTTCTAAACTTCTTGCACGCTTCCCTCCCATCTGCTATTATCACAGTTCACAGAAATCAAAGAATCACAAAGAGAATATAATATCTCTGCTAGTGATTGTGCACAACTTTTAGTTCCTTTATCAGTTTGAATACAGAACAAAGTTGTTAGATGTTAGAGGGATCTTTATTCCATGTGCAGTAAAGTATTTCCATCCTTTCTGCTCAGTTGATGACGTAAAATTTTCCACATTTACTTTTCATTCTCCTTACAGTTTTTGTAAGACTAATGACCAGTTTGCAAAAACTCTTGTGTACATTTTATTTCATACATAAGAAAAGTATGTACATGTTCAGAAATGTTTGTAGATTCTCGTCCCACTTGTCGAATTAGATTATGAGAAATGTAAATCAGAACCATGTGAAAAAAAAGGATGCTTGCTGAAAACAGGTTGAGACGAAGTAAAAAGGTAGCCTTAACATCTTATACTTTTTTTTTTCCTATTTTCTTTCAGTGCAGATCACACCAGGTTGGCCTGTCCTTATTAGTAAGCGCAATGCAGTAAGCTTAAAGTATGAAAAAATAGTTCAAGTCCAGGTTGTACAAGTCATTTTTGAATTTGTGCCTCTTCTCCCCCAGGAGCTTAAAAGGCAGGTTAAAGAGGTTTTCCCCCAAGAGCCTAAAAGGGAGAATCTGCCAAAGACCATAGAAAGCTTTTTTTAGTCATTATCAAGTGCAGAACAGCACAGTTTGCCTCTGCTTCTGCGTGAGACCCAGCCTCTGCCATTAGCAAGAGGTTCCTGTGATTGCTCTGTGAAGATGAATGAGCTCCCGGGAGCTGTGGAGCTGCACAGGCAGGTCTGACCCAAAGCTCACTTCCTTTACAGGGGTCTTGTGAAATCGGAGAAATGTTCTTTAAACACTTGAAGACACAAAGATAAAAGGTGCTGCTTAAGTAGAGGGGATTATTATACTGATTAGTTTTGTAAACTAGCAAAATATCTTTCTTGGAAAAGACTAAGAGAGATTTTTAATTTGAGCAAGAGTTGAAAATTAAAGGTTGTTTGTGTTCAGGGAAAAGAAAAAGAGTTTAAAACAAAGACGTTTGTGATGTGTAGCCATTAGTTGTGATTTCTGCTTTTGTTAAACACTGACTAGAATGCAGTGAGGAGGCTTTAGCAAAAAGAACTCCTCAGTGGTTACTAGACACACAATTAGAGCAATTGTCTGGAATCTTTATGCATTAGTGAAGCTCAAAAAATCATAAAGCAGCAGGGATCAGAGTAACGCGTACTTCAGCCTTTTCCTATTGCTGCTTCAGATCAAAATGATGTTCCCTGTTAGGACAACTAGAGCTTTTGAGGTTTTCATTACTAATGACTCAGGGTCAAAATGTATATGAAAAGTAAAACAAACAAAAAAAGAAAATTTATTTACGTTTTATACAAAGTCACAGTGATTCTGCTTCTATTCCACTGTGTCTGTTTTGCAGTCATTTCTACTGTGAAAAAAGGAGTTTAAAATGGGCCCATAGTGGCAATTAGTAGTAATTTTGATTCAGTGTAAACTATTATAGATCATATAAGATAATGAAAAATCTGCTACATCTTGTATCATTGCATGTGTAAGAAGAAATACCTATCCTTTCACTTTAAGCCATAATTTTCCGGCAGACAAAACCAAGGATTCAGCAATATAGTAGTACAGAAATTCATTTAAAAGCAGAAATACCACTTATGTCTTACGCTAAGAATATCACCAGTGTGATGCAGAGAGGAATAAATTGCTGCCATCTAACAGAAAAGCTGCTAGCATGACAGCTTTTAGTCTTGTTATAGTGTCATGTTTTAGCATGACACTATGCTTTTCTCCCTCCTTGGATGTGTAGATAACTTAGGCATGAAACAGACACAGATGTAAGGCCAGAACCAAATCCTTCCAAGGCACCATGTGCTCAAAAGATTTTAACTGACGTGTGGCTTTCAGAGGGAGCTTCGTACATGGGGCACATCAGAGGATTTCCTGACTTTCTTTCCTATTCGTTTGCTTGCCAGACAGTTCTGTGTTAGCCCACAGGATTGGAAAGCTGGAAATACACCTAACATAACCTGACTTAGGAACGTTTCTATGAGCCTGGAAACCAGAAAAATATCTATTTTTTTTTCAAAATAGTGTTGTTAGGAGGTACAGTCCCAACCATCTTTGAATACAAGATTCTTCCTTCACTTTAAACTCTTTATTTATATCTGTGCTAGTAGTGGTTGTTGTAGATGTGGTGGAATAAATCCATTTGATTCATATACAACTATTCTTTGAAGCAATAGGAATAATGAAAAGAAGCAAAGGAATGTTTTTGCCAGTCAGCTCACCTCAACAAACATGAATATGAGGATCACATGAAAATGGTTTTATTACAATGAGGTGTTTTCTACGAGGTGTTCTCTTAAAAATGAGCTGATAAGCAATTACCCAACATGTCCTTCTTTCAGCAGTGTTCCTTCTTTTCATTAAACAAATATGGCTTTGTAAAGGGCTAACTTGTACTTATCTGAAAAATTTGTTGGTCAGTAGCAGAATAGGGTTTCTTCATTAGAACCCTCTTCATTCTTTTCATGTTTCTCACTAAACAATGTGCTAAGATTGCAGGTTTTGTTGCCACAAATACAGGTCTTGTGCAGTTCTTTGTGCTTTTTGTGGCAATCATTGAAAGACAGCAGCTGGCAAAGTCATAAAAGCTGACACATGACCATTTTTCTTCTTCAGATTCATTTAAACAACGTTAGAGATTACAGTTAGGTACACAGATGTTTAACCTCACAAAATATATTAACAAACATATTTTCTTTCATTGTCCTTTTCTAGGTAAGAAACCTAAATGTGTAGGAGAGTTGTGATAAGGGGTTTTCTGATTCAGAGTGATATCAAGGGCTTATTTCAGATGTTGTTCCCATTGTTATCACAATGAAGTTTTCTCCCAGGACAGATGGACCATCATAGACCATTGTAGTTAAATCATTAACTGAACACTCAGACAAAGCTGGTAGTTCCTGAAAAACAAAATGTACGGTAAGGTTCTACAGGTTAGTCAACATAGTTGTGTTGAGGTAAAGATGGTTCCTTGAAAGCATTAATTAAGTTCTGTATTGAAATGCCTGGTGTAAAAATCTCATGGCAAGACTGGATAGTAATTACGAGTTTAGTTTAAAGAGCAGCTGGAGTATATTTTTTATACATCTAAGAGTGAGGAGTCATAAAATGACTTAACTTAGTCCCTAAGTTTTTAAAGCAAATTCTATCTGAGAACTGAACTCTGAACAACTAATACCTGTTTAACTGTACCTGTTCAAGTAAGTGAAAACTGGTCTATTGTAGCAGGACTCTCATGTGTCCTCTGCAGAGTGCTTGTTGCTCTTCCAGAAGGAAGGACAATATGACCTTGATGCAGCTTAATCTTTCCATTTCCTTTAGATATAATTAGATATACTTACAGCTTCATAGCACTTATTGCGAGATACGATAGCAGTTATTTATTTAAATTTTCATTTTTTTTATTATTTCTAAAATAAGGTATATTTTAGGGAATAAAATCATTTTAGGGAGTTGCTGGAGGAATGACTCTGATTAATGCACTGAATAATGACATATTTGATATGTGTTTTGTTTCATGCTCTGCCATAGACTTCATGATAACTCTTTGGAAAGGTAATTGACTCACTCAGAGGATAATAATTTTAATTCCTTACCCCCCCTACCATAAACAGGGATTGATTAAGACTCCAGAAAGATACAGCACTTTATTCAGTCTCTATACTGTACCAGTCTATGTCTTGTAGTTATTCACACTGTCTTCTTCTGGTTGTTAATATGAAACTTCTTTGCTGCATTGACCTCTTCAAACCAGTCAATGTTGTACAGGGATGCTTAAGCTTGTATCTCTCTACCAAATATGCCTTCTCTATGGTGTGGAAGCTGCAGTGCTGTCTTAAACTCACTAAAAATTCCTGCTGCAAAGGATAAGCTGTACAAATTCATGTCCTGATTCTGCCAATAACTCATTGTAAACCTGTCTGGATCTGAAATTAAAAACTACTCACATATACACTCTGACTAAAATAGCAGTGCAGAACATTATTCAACATCATTAATGGCATTCAGCAATTATTTGATGGACCGCATCTACATGTAAGCAGCTATTTCCCTACACAGGATCAATGAAATACATTAGGAAGTGTTAAATATGCATTTGTGAATTAAGCCAATAACTGGTAACATTCACAGAAGCTTGTTACATGTTTATTTAATTCAGAATTTAATGCTTTACTGAGTAAACATGTGTTTGCCTTACTTTTGCAGATGTCTATGTAACTCAGCTGATGACATTCTTATTCTTTCTTTTATTAACACTTTTCTATTTCCATTAGCATTAGTATACAACCAGTTTGAATATAATGAACTAGCCTTCTGAAAATGCCTACTAGGAATATATTCTTAAGTATTTCCACAAAGAATGCCATTTTTAATATTGCTGGGATATAAAAAATGAATAAATAATGATAGCTAAATATTAAAATAGTTAATATAAAATGCCCCAACTGCTAAATAACAGAGACTATTTCTTTTTACATAGTTTTCTTTTCAGAATACAGCTCAAAGGCAAACCATGATCATAGGCAAATTTGTGCCTTTTCTAAATTAGATAAAATTGAACTTACTGTTCTAGCAAGTACATCACAAAATGTGACTACTCAAGTCAATAATTTAAAAGTTTTCCTATTCTTCACATAGAGTATGTGCTGTCTCTCTCATCTTCTCATTCATTCATTTTTTTGACCACTTCATCAAGGAAGTAAAGTTAACTCTGCCCTTGGCTAGAGAATGATATAAAAAAAATCATAACTATCTCTGCTGGTCTTCGAGGGAGGGACCATTTTCAAACTTTTTGTAATGAAACTTGGGCATTTTGGGGGGTTACAACAGCTTAGAGGCTGTTCTAAAAACAGCTATTATCAAAACCTGCTCTAATATTGTGAATAACTAGTCTTATCTGATAAATTATTTCTTTTCCATATAAATGAGCTCTACAGTATAACTAGTACCTCTATTATAGTCACTAAGAAAGAACAAGATTTATTGTAGAAGATGCTAGATGAAAGATGAGAGGATCAAAGCCTTATTTTATATACGAAAAAAATACTATAGAGGAATATGAATTGAGCTGTTAAAGTGCTTTGTTAAAAGGGATCAGTTTTGCCTTACATTATTTTCCAATTACTTACCTTCTAAAATTAATACTCTAAAATAGACAAGCATAAACAGGTGGCTGAAATAACACTATTTGGTGCTATTTGTATTATTTGGAAATAATAATAAAAAAAAAAAAAAGTAGGCGCTTATTTCACGTCTTCTGACTTATTCTTTGTGAAAGTAGACTGTTGACTGGAAGTCTACCAATATTAGGTAGGAATACGTGTCTTTCCATGAAAATGTTGGAGGGGGAGAAACTACCTTTCAATTTCTAACACTGTCAAATAATTCCACGAATAGTACTTTGGTAGTGGTATTGCAACTGAAAATATATAGATTTAAGTTTTAAGTAAGTTTTATTTCAAAGAGGATTATAAAGTTTGTTTGAGAATAAACTTTTATCTAAACTTTTTTTTAGGTTTATCTTTGTTATGGATAACTAAATAATTACGTCACCCGTAATACAACTTTTTATCACCTCTTGCCCAAATTACATTCTCAAAAAGATAGTTCTGATTCTCCTAGTGGTTCCCTTTGTGGTTCGCCTAGTCATCCACAAAAGCAATTCACATTCTCTTGTGAATGTGAACCTCTCCTTTGGTCTCAGTGCTGAGAGCACAGACTATCGTGTTAACCACACTTGTCTCAATTTTTCTTGCACTCTGTTTGCTTCTATTCAACATTTCTTTTTTTCGTGTGTGTTTCCAATAACATATTTTTTAAAATAAGGTTAATGTCTCCATGGGTCTTGAACTGTATATTTTACATCTGCACAGCACTTTGAATAAGGTCATCCTGGTCTATGAATAGCACAGATAGAAATTAGGAGAATAATAAAGAAACAGGAGCATTTAAATAAATGTGACACCTAACCTGAGACAGGTTAATGTCAGCCTGAAGAGGAACAAAACACCATCCAGGACAAGTTTTATAAATCCTCTGAATCCACACAGACCTTTTCTACTACCATTTTTGAAAAGAAGAACAGTGCTTGGAAAAACTTGGAAGTACAGTAATTCCAATCTGGAGTGCTGTTTTTATATTTTACATTATATTATCTCAGTAGAAGTTGTAGTGTAAAAAAGTACTTTAGGGGACATTTTTAATGGTTTATGATATCTTGGAAACTGATACTTTTGTGCGGAACATATTTTACTAGACTTCTTAGCCTTAGAGATTGAATTTGAGTTATAACAGAAAATCACAAAATTCAGCCTCAAGAAGCCCCATTGGTTTATATATTATTTTGGGATGAGGAAGAAACAGATTAAATGCCCTGTGTTATCCACCATCCAGGTAACTACAAATCTATTTGCTGTTGGCAAGATATTTCTCCTCATAGAGTTCATTCATTTTGCATAAATATCTGAATAATTGTTGGAATGAGGACTTGATCTTCAATCTCCCAAGGCCACATGAATGAACTAATTACTAGGAGTCAAGCTCTCTCCTGGGCCACTGAATATATTATTGTTTAGAAAGAGTGAAAGAGAATGAAATGTTCCTTGTATTTTATAGTTCACTTATAACAACACATTTTGGAGGATAGAAAAAAAAAGATTTGAAATTATCTTCATAATTTTAGGGAGTCTTCCTCTCTAAATCAGAATAACTTTTAAATTATCTTTAAATTGCATGTAAACATTATTATATTTGGAAAAATATAGTCTCTTAAATTGTCATCTAAATAGTAAATTGAAAAGGAAATTATTCACTTCTTCATATGCATTAAAAAACAAGTAAGTGATGCAGAACCTCAGCAGAAATTCAGATTTAGTAATAGTAGAGATTAATGTGAATAGTTTCTTCTTCCTGATGTTATTGCATTATTTATCTAAGTAACATTACTTGAACAGATTTATATTTAGTTTGTTTTTCCTTAAGCAAATATATATATATATATTTTATGCATATACTTTTGTGGAAATATGTTATTAAAATATTTATTTGCTTGTTTTCTGAAGTATATTTCAGCAGGTAGCCATGAAAAATTTAGTATAAAATTAAAAACTCATTTTCTAAATCACTCCCTGCTAACTGACCCATGCAAATGTTGAGATATGTTAAATTCTGTAACAATCTCAGGGTTCAGGATATGGATGTAGGCTTGAATTTTTTTTTTTTTTTTTTTTTCATAAAGTGATATGAAACGTTTATGGCATCAGAAAGAGGTCTCTTTAAGGTTATGGATTTTTTAACAAGATCTAAGCAGAATACTCGCTTCTTGTACAGTATTAACTCACCCAACCGCTCTATTTTGGAATTTGTTTTGAAATGCTGCACTAGCACACAGATAAACTGTTACCAGATTAAAGGAGACCAAAACAATCACAATTAAAATGATCCATCTTTCCTTGACATTCGGCTTTTGAAAATAGGAATAAATTCTTAATTCAAATCTATACTTGTGATCGGCTTGGAGCTCTGCTTTGGGCATGAAGTCTGGAAATTGTTTAAGTTGTTACCAAGGCGATGGTGAGTCAGGGGAGTAAGAGTCTTTTTTCTTTTTTTTTTTTTTTCCTAGGATAACTTAAAGGTATTGGTGTTAAAATTGTTAGATATTTAATTAACTCTGGAAGATCAGTACTTTTCAGCAGGTGTCTATTAAAATTGCTTATTTCTGTCTCATTTCTAGTTGTCTCTTTTTAGGTCACAACTGGAGGCATGAAAAATTGTTTTAGAGGATTTTTTTCAGGATAGAGGTGCAATTTCCCTTTCTTTTCCCCTGCAACATTTTATTTTGCAACATAGCTTTTTTTTTAATTCCCTTTCCAATATATTTCCTCCTATCTGCTTTTGTTTACTCTAATGAGATACATATAGGTACTTAGGTATGTAATATGCTAACTCCATGATTTTTAAAGATTCAGTGTATTTCCATTTTCAAATAATAGGAACTTTAATTGATTACATCTATTCTTTTGTACAGTTATTTTCTCCATTTACCTTACATTTCTCCCTCCAGGTAAAAAATGGATCTTTCTTTTCTTTCTATGAAGTGCTTTGCCTAAATTCTGATGTTAGAAAAATGACAAATTCCTGACAATTCCTGAAAATGGAATACTAAAAATAAATATATAGGTTTGCTTTTGTTACAATTCCATACAATTCCATGAAAGAGAAAAAAAAAAAAAAAAAAAAAAAAAAAGGAGGAAGTGACATTTCTGTCTTTTCTGTCTTTGCCCTTGATTTTTCGCTATTTAAAGTAAATTTTCTGTAACCTCCTTGTATCTCAGGTTGCTGTTGTTAAGATAAAAGCAAGCAAAGAAAATGGAGTACAGTATCTCCTTGGTGTAAAACTAAACATAAGATTTTCCAGCTTGAAAGTCCTTTTTTATTTTCCCCTGCCCTCTTGCACATTGTACACTGGCAGGTGGATATCTCAGATGAGTAGGTTCAATATCCAATGAGTGGCTTTTGTGCATATAACTGTGTGTGATGAAGTAGCTCAGGTGCAGGTTGCTGTCTGAGCAGGTACTATGATCACCAGAGATAAGATAGTTAAAGAATTTCACAGCATATAAAACTACTTATTTTCTTTTATTGTTATTAATTAATAAATACATAAATAAATAAAAAGACTGCTCCTGCTGCCTTGTTTTCAGAGCATAGGAGTGTGCTCTGCACTACTACTTTTACTCATGGGCAACACTCTGATCATCTTGATAGCTTCAATAAAGCACAGTCTATGGTAGCAGATGGGTACTGTACATGACTCTGTACATAAGGTATGAATGAGCATGTGGTTCTGCAGACACTGGGACTTTTCTGTAAATCTAAAGGAAATCTTGATGAGGCAAATGGTAGAGAAGTTCAAAGGTGTGACACACAAAGCCTACTTTGGAGAGACATGCAAGATGTTAAAGCATCCAGCCTGTTCTTGGTAAAACATGGAATTAGATCAGGTATAAAGACAGGTGAACTTGAGTGACTTTGCAGTAAGTAACCCTCAGTCCAACCTTTACTTTCCAACTGTAATAACTTTCTAAGCATCAAAAGCATTCAAGGCAGCTGCCTAGTTCATTGGTCAGATCATTCTTTATATGGGAAACCCTGAAATCTTGACTAGTTTTCCTGAGTTTTTACTGAAGCCTTTGACTTCAGACTAATCAGGCTCTAAAGATTTGGAGAAGATTCTGACTGCTTCTCTCTCCAAGGAAAGATATTCTGCAGGTTTCCCAATCACCAAAAGCATTTTTTATTAGCTACTTCAAAAAGATACCCATCAAAGGGCCAAGACTAGTGCTATGAAATCCTCAGAAGACTGAAAAAGAAAATAAACAGCACTGAATTATTCATTCGGAATGACTGAATAAAAATACTTACAATAAAAATACTTTACACTAATTTTACCAGCAGTTGTCCCATAATATCATTGGAAAATTAGACTGAATAGATTAAACTTAAATTAAAACTAAATTCTTGACACATTCTGTAGTTTCTATGCAATATTAAGTAGGTATGAGCAAAGACAAGCAAGCTCTTAAAATTCTCTGTCCTGTATTCCTGCCTGATCAAGTGAAAGATCATGGAAGACATTTTTTTTGAATCAACACTATTATTTCATTAGCATAATAGATCTTCTCAGAGGAGATGATTAGAATGATTTCAGATAGATCTCTGGAAGACTCAAGAAGTCTGTGAAGATACAAGAGATTTAGCATTTAATGTTATTTTCATAAAGTTGTATTTGTGCATTGAGGACAGATGACTTAAAGATTTGAATGATTTGGATATATAAAGAAGGTAGGAAAGTATATAAATGGACAAGATCAGTGGCAGGTTCCTGGGTCACAGTTCAGAGTTGGCATTCTTTACAAGTTTATTTTAATCAGTCTTCCTATTGATCTATAGTAAAAAAAAGGGCAGCTATTTGGCAAGAAGATCTGGAAATTTAGAAAATATAACCATAAATCTTATGAAATACTGATGTCATCTTCAAAAATACTGATGAACATTAGAGAAACTGTTTATGCTAGTCCCATATTTTCAACAGACTCATTTTTATAGGAATTTAATAGACATCACGGGAAAAGCTCATATCGCTGAATTTGGGAAAGAATCATGGCTAAATTTTTTGATCTGAAATCTGGACACAAACTGATCCTTATTGCTCCATTTCTTTTGCAATTTCTTTCTTCAAATGTATTTCCAGATATAACCCGTTTTTAGGAAGTCGCAGTGAGCCTAGAATATGCCATTTCCAGAACTGAGAAGAGCATAACAGAAGTATAAGCAAGCTAATCCAAGGGGGAATACAGTGATGCTGAAGATCTGTCTGATGCTGAATCTGTCTGATGCTGAATCTGTCTGATGCTGAATTATCATGTACAGATCTTCCTAAAGAAAAGAATTTCTCCTAATGTATCTATCATGCTCCTGGTACAGAAAATGCTGAGGGGTTAATTTGCTTTTAAGTCAGTATTTAAAAGGTTTGAGGTAAATAGATTCAGATACAAATCACCATGTTACCATAATTCTGTAAATGACTGTATAGTGCATAACTTTAAAGTATTATCAAATGTGTAACAGAAGAAATGATGGCAATACTTATAATTTTCTTCACGACTAGTTATGTTAAAATCTATGTTTTTAACAGCAAATGTTAATAATGTTAGTAAGTTTTAAATTTCTCATTTCCCTATTCTTTTTATATTTTACAGTTTATTAGGCATTATTTTGATGTATTTTCAATAATTTTGGATAGATCTTTTTAAAAAAGCTCTGTCAAATATTCTGAGGGGTCTCTGTGTTTGTTTTCTAAAATATTTAAAGAGTAACATAATAGGAAGAAGGATGAGAAAAATTATAGTATATAGAAATATAGAAACTTATTTTGCATGTATCTTTTTGTTTTCCCAATCTACCCTATTTGGGAAATAAATACAATTTTATTGGTTCTTAAACCTCTGGGGGGAAAAAAAAAACTCATTTTTTCTGATCATACTATTTTTGATCCTTTTTTATGTCAATACAGTGATAGAGGACAAACAATTCCTACAACAAACTCTGCCAGAGACTCAGGGACCTCCAGACACCGAGACCTCCAGCTTCAATAAGCTCTGGTCTCAAAACTATCATTGTATATTATGAGAGTTTTACATGAATTTGGGATCATCCCAAATAACATTTGTACTAGGTCCAAGAAAACTTCTGCATTTTTATGTCATTCTATATAAAATCTCTTATTTTAGAATAAGTTAAGTTGGTTTCAAAAGTTATAATGAAGTGAATATTCACTAGAGATGAAGTGCTTTGTCACAGATAGAAAATCAGTACTTTCAAATGTAACAGTAATAAATAGCATCTTCTATCTTGTTTCACTAAGAGACACGAGTATTTTAAATCTCAGAGTCTGATAGCTATTTTTTTAAGAACCCCTGAATGCCAGGTATCAGTCTTCATCTTTTGTTTTTAGACTTTACTTATTTTAGACCAATTCTTGTGTCATTTTTACTTTATGGCCCTATAGAAACTGCCTGAACCTAACATCTAAAAGTTAATATATAAGAGCATGGCGTAATATAATTTCTTCAAGGATTTGTATCCTTCTTGAATTTTCAATTAACATCTCCTTTTTTACTGTGAGATTGTATATAGACTCTTACCTGATTTATGTTTGTCACCTAATTAATACCTGCAAATTACTTTTTTCTTTGTTCCCTCTCTTATTATAACTACAAAAGAGATATTTCCTTTTTTTATATTCTTTTATTTTTAGACTAAGTTCCCTTTTGTTATTATCATTGATATAAAAAAGGTAGCACATTCATGACAAAATACAAAGCTGATCTAGTCTGAACTGAGCTGAAAATACTGTACATGAATCTTTCACATATCGTAGTGTTATCTTCTAAAGATGGCCAAAATGTCATTCAGTTCTGTAAAAGGATGTATGAATCATTGCTAGAATCTGAGGAAAGCACAAAAAAGTATGTTTTTCTTTTTGGCATATAAATGCACTTAAATTTCATATGAGATATCAAATGCACATTATTTAAATCGGAAGTTAGTAAGATTACCTTCATTAGAAGTCTACATGAAGCAAATTATGATGAGTGATAGTTTACTTTTAGAGGAGGAAGAAAAGGAAAATAAAGACTACAGGAAAGTTTTCTCTCTTTTTTTTTTTTTTTTTGTTAGAAAGACAAACAATAATAATTAATTAATTACTTTTCCTCATTTAGCTCCATATCTCACATTGTAAGAAATATATCTGCAGAGAAGACACAATCCATATAATAAATTCTATGAATTCAATTCAATAAAAACAAAGTTTCCGTTGATGTTTCTATACAGATATTGCTATTTTTAAGGAATGGAATAGTATAGGAAAAGAGCCAAGAATATGCAAGAACAGCCTCTTGAGTATGAAGAATAATTTCATTTAAAGAAATGAGCATCAAACTCCCAATTATCTGTTTTTGTTGTTGTTGCTTATAATTCAAAGATTGTAAATATTGTAAGATTATAAAAGAGCTCTATGTCCTAAACACTGATCTATGTGTGACACAGATGGCTAACTGCTCAGAAAAGTACCACTCTGCAGATATTCCCTGAAGTACATGAAGTTCAAGCACATAAAAGGAGGTGGCAAAAAGACTATCATGGAGAACAAGGAAGTCCACAGAGAGGGTAATTCCCTACTGAAATATTCAAGAAAAGAGCTCGTGAAAGAGATTGGTTCATAAGTAAGTTGGTTTGCATAGTAGATAGACAACCCTCTTCCTTTAATTCAAGGTGGATAACCCCAAATCATCTCCTTTAGATTAAGATGTACATCAGGTCCCTTCTGTAGGCAGTAAATATAGAAGAATGAGTGTTGATTATGCTATGCATCTGCGTAATAGTCAGGTTGCCTCAGAACAAACTCATTGTATGGCATACTCACCATATGGATTTAATGAATATCTAAATTAAATATTCAAAATGCAGCCTCAACAAATACAGTTCTGAATATCCTTCCATGACTGCAGTACATTCTCTAGCCCTTGCTGAAGGCTTTTCTGTGCCATCCAGGCTCAGACACCATCAGGCAAAGGCAGACACAGATATCAAGCCACCAGCATTATGTGTGAATCCTTTAATCACAGACCTTCTATGTACAGTGAAGTGTTCACTACTTTTGCTGACTTAGATACATCAAAGGAGATCAACAAAGCAACTAGATTCCTAGTAACAAGGTTTAGGATGAGTTAGTCAATAAGTATAATCAAGTCTAAGACATTTTTGGCTGTGCATCAAAGCAGTTTCTAGAAATACGGTGTTAGAAATGTAGGCAGTTACATGTTTATGTAAAAGAAGTGAAAGATTGGTAACGGTTAAGAAATAAATATTCTAGATTTCAAAACAAAAATTAAAACAAAACAAAAGAAGCAGGGAACAAGAGAACAATTCTAAATAACAATTCTTAGTGTGGAACTACTTTAGAGTGTTTTCCTTGAAAGATTATATTAAAATGTGCAAATAAGACTGATATATCGCTTATGCATTATTTATGAACTACATACAGGATAGATTTCTACTTTCAAGACTGTCAGTGAGGGCATTAATGTTTTACATAATGGCCATCTATATACCTGCTCTTATTTGTTAATTCTGTTAATGCTTTTCCTGACAACATCTGTGTAGCCATAAATTTTAATTACATCTGTCCAATCAGGACTTTGAAAGAAATTGTGACTTGCTCTTTAAATGCAAATATTCCACACAGACTACACTAATCTTTTGTTACCTGGTTAGAAAATATTTCTCTATGAATACATATGTTTTAATATTTAAAAGTCTGTCTATCGGAGGGCTTTTTAGTAGTTGGTAACATCAGGAGTGAAATGTGCATTTTCTATACAGAATAAACCAGGCAAGAAATAGAGGTACTGGGACGTGTACAGTTCACATAAGAAAATGTTTTAATTTCTGGCTGTTAAGCACTATCAGAATGCCAAACGTTTCTGCTTTTATAAACAAATCATCATTTTGTGGTATATGATTTGATCTGTAACCTTGTTTAATACAGGTTCTAATCTTAAACAACTGAATTAAATAAAAAATTTCCAAGTAGCATCTCTCTTTCTCTCTCTCTCTCTTTTTTTTTTTTTTCTCCTAATGAATATTTTGTTTCTGCTGTTCTTTTCCTCAGATTCCCTGTTAATGTTTCAGTATCACTCTAGACAAGAGGCTCAGATCTATCAGAGAAAGAAAACTTCAGGAGTGACAGAATTTGACATAACATCAGATTGGTAAAGGTTAAAATTATCTGAAAAGCAGACTTTGAAATGCCTTCTTATACAGACTGAGGAATGTTGCATAGCTCTGGATCTGTAGTAATAAAGCATCACTTCTTTTATGTATGGCTGTCTCTGATGTGTTCAAACACTGGTAATAATAATAATAATAAAAAGCTATTAAATAAAGATATTATGGATTCTAAGAATTCTAGAATCCTACTAAGGATTCTAACTCTATAATGGTAGATGCTTTCAATCCAAAAAATTTATTATATAAAATAAAATGTAAAGAATAATCAAATATATAATGAGCTTACTTTATGATTCTGAAACTTGTACTGGCACTGGGAGTATCCAGATCAAAAGATGAGGCCACAGAAAGCACATTAAAAGAATAAAATAATATGGGCAATGTTAACTAATATTCTTATAGAATGGTTTTATATCCTCAAAGTTTATGGCAGTACTTTGTCAGCAAATGTAATAGCAACATCACTGAAATAGCTTAGCTGAGGTCTTCATTTATTCAATAAATTATTCATTCATGTTTCAAGAGGAGAACAAAGATTCTACCTCACCAAAGAGATCTCGAGAAGAAAAATTGCTAACATTAATACTAGTAATAGTAATACTCACTGGCTTCTAAATTCAATTTCATATTCTTTTGGAAAATATGTCTCATATTTAGGATGCTAGAAGGAATAAGCTTTGAACAAATAAATACCTGTAGCTTCTCCCTCTAACAGTGGTTTTATTTATTTGTAATATTTGTTCTGTACTTGGCATGACCAAGACATAAGTCATGAGGTGTATGGAACTTACTCAAATGCAGGTGCTATGCTGGGCTATATCATAAGAATAAACTGGCTCAGGGGCTTCTGAGGGAGTTAGATTCATGGCTGTGGAGGAAATGAGACAACCAGAAATGCAGAGACCGACATTGCTAGATTTTCCTACCCATTCAGACCTTCCCAAACACAAGCTGAATTCCCTCTCAGAGTTTTTGTCTCTGAATTATATGTATAGGTCACCTTCTTTCTGAGTATGTTTTACAGCTTTGATACAATGATATATTTCCTATATCCCTTAACAAAAGTTGTATAGGAGACCTTGCTATGTAAATATGCAGTCTAGGAGGTTCCATCCTGGAGTAGATCATGACTGACTCTCTGGATAACACTAAAAAATAGTTATAAAAATAATAACTACACTGTTTGGTGAGCTAAAACATTTTTTTTGTGACTTTTCCTTTGTATTGACTTTTCTATAAAGAAGACGGGCTGAAATGTGTGATTTTTATTAGTATTGCTTTATTTTTGTATTTTACATATTCTAGAAGCTGATAACTAGACAGTGAAACTACATTACTGCAGCTCAGAAGCAGAAATTTGAAGAGAAGGTCATTTGGTCAGGTGATTTTTTTCACTACATTTCTAAATAATCATTTCTTTCCACCTCAACAATTATATGTGAAAGTTTACCATTCCTGATGAAGACAAAAATAGAAAAGGACATCTTGTATTGGACAAATGAAATGTTACACTCCTTTTTACACATGATAAAGAAAGGAAATAGAAGGCTGAAGTCATTTCTGCAAAACTGAAATGCCCATGTTCCTGTAAAATATGGAAAATAACAGCATTGTATACACTTTTGATAATTGGTAGCTGTTGCCATAGTCAATGATAATCAAAAAAATTAATATTTATGAAATGATATTACACAAGACACAAATGTCGAAGTTCCTCAAAGACACTAACAGGATATTTGTTTGTTTATTTATTTATTTATTGTGGTTGTTCTTTATGGCTGCAGAGCACAGAAATTGAAAGTTTGGGCAAAATAAAAAATCTCTCCAAAATGTTTCTGATTACAAGACTACGCATGAATAATTTTGTCATAATACATTTCCTGAGAAGTGTTTGAAAGGTTTGTGGTTTTTGAAATGTGATGAGAGGATTTGCCATTATGTACTGTCATTTCCCAGAAGATGGATATTTTTACCATATCTATGTGTCCAGTCTGGCAAAGTACGTTTATATGTGTTGGTTTATTCTTTATAATGGACATGATTTTCTTTGACAATCAGTACATGATCACAGGACTTCACATAACACCTTCCTTGACCCAAAGAAGTAAAGCTCTGAAGACATCCATGCAGCTCAGTTGCCATAAGTTAAATGCAGTTGCTATGCAGTCTCTGAAATGCTGTGTAGCACTCCTGCAATAACTCACCCACCCTTTGACTTTTAAATCAAAAAGAAAAATGTATATAATCTTCCACAACAATCAGATAATAGATGCTGGTGTGAAGACACAGCTGTTGTTTTCTATTGACTTAAGTATTTCAGCAAATGCTTCAACCTGTGATAGCTTTGTAGTGAAAAGATGGTTTTAGTGCTTTGCTGAACAAATTTAGTGAAATTATTTTAACTAGCTACCCTATCAACTTTAAAGAAAAGCAAGTAATTTTACTGAACTGTTCACTGAGAATGTGAATGATACACATATTTTTACTGACATAAATGGTGATCTAAGACTACAGATATTATACCATTTTACGACCTAGCTTCCTCACACTACATCAAGATACTATGAGCATCTTTGATAACAGCACAGCAGTATTCACTGCTTTTTGGGGACTTTTGCAGATTGATGAAGAAAGAAACTGACGTCTCAGCAAAAACAAACTGTCTTTTATTTGAGTGACTGCGTTTTGAATAAGATAATACATTTTGTTTCCTCAGAAATAATTTGACCTCAGCTATATGTCCTTATTATAGAAGACTAAACATCAACAACAACAACAAAATACCGGATAGACCTATCCATGTCAAAGAGGATGTGAAACTGTGGATTAGATATCTGGGGGGATTTAAATGACTCCTGCAGTATATAGATGTTGTAGAGAGAGGTGCTAAAAAAGGATGGATGGCCTGAATTATTTTCACTATAAAAGCAAACTTCAAACAGGCAATGTCAATGAAATATAGAAGATCAGATTGATAAATGTCAAACTAAAGAGAAGACATATTTCAAGCATGAATGCTGTGGTAGGGGTGAAGCCAAGATATTTATTTTTAAAGCAGAGGACACTGATGCTGTGATAATTCTATAAAGTTTTCTTCTGTCACTTGGGATGAGATATAGTCTGACCTTGGACAGGATTTTACTTTCTAAAGCCTGTCATAGTCTCAGTCAGCAATCCAGTCCCTTCAGTTTTCAGGTCTTCCTGTTACTTGCAATAGTCTTTTCCTTACTTAACAGAAAAGATCCTTAAACTCAAACGTCTCCTCCATATTGGACATTCAGCTGGAAAGTCTCATGAATGTTTCTAACCCCAGATCTTGGAAATGTGTATGAATTTGGTTGACTGATTGATTGATTGATCACACAAGTAAATATAAGAAACAGTTCTGATTACAGAAGTCAATATCAAGACTTTTGTTAAAAAAAAATATAACAACTAGGTATAACAACTAGGGTAACATCAGTTTCTCAAAATATCTCTTTGAATTTTCAAGGTTGTAGAAATTGCTGGTGAAGAACAGCTGCTGGCTATTATGCTTTTGTCTGATGAATTCTGAAACCTGTGGGATGAAGGTGAATAGAGCTTGGAATCAGATTGCTGCCAGTGTAGGTTGAAAGTGCAGAGTACCGTACTAGGCTTTTACACTATTAGCCTTCACAGTCTAATGAGAAGAGAGCTAGTAGTCTGTGTTGTTGGAGATGTCTAACTCTTCTGAACCCTTGCATTGCCAATGTAAGGGACAGACACCTACTGTAAATAGACTAATAGACTCAAATGAGCCTCTGAAGGGTTTGAGTGCAAAAGAAACAAAGGAAGTTAGCAGGAAGTTATATCCAGACAATTGGATTTAAGCAACTCCAAAACAGAGATTTTCCTTTGTTTTATTGAGCTAGGATCTTAATCAGGGTAGAGTCCATCATAAGATTGATTTTCAAGAGTGCATCACACCCTAGCATATCTATTTTGTGAAACTGAATAACCTGAATAGTACTAGGTGTTACTGTGATAGGTGCAATATAAACAGAACAGATATATGTCTTGAATTGTCATCAATAAAAACAAATACCTACCTGTATTCCAGTTTTGTTAATATGAGCTTGGAGACTTGCTGGACTACGTTTCTTTATTCCTGGCTATGTTGAACTGTGGACTCTAATATGCTCCCATTGGGATAGTGTATCAGTACATAAAAGTGAAGTAACTGTACTTTTCAGGAATAGATAAATTCCTGGTAAGTTTTATAAATAGCAAAAGAGCATATTTATTCAGGGTTTATCTTACAGCTTCAGAGTTACCTTTCAGTTACAGCTTCAGGCATAGCCTGGTCTTGTAAGATGCTGCATGTGTCTTTTTAAATCCAAAAGTGACTAGCAGGCTGAGAATCTGTTCCAACTTTGCATCAGGAGAAAAGACAGTAAAAAAAGGCATAACAAGTGCTCACACTAACTATCCTTAAGTGTGTATATACTCCAGTGTAGGTTCTTCTCAGAAGATATATCTTCACATTTCAAGGACCATACTTAAAAACATAGTCTGCAGACAAACTCATTACATTCCCCCCATCTTTTTTTTTTTTTTTTTTTTTTTTTGACTGCTTGATTGAGAGTAAAGGAATGATAATAAAATTGCCCAGAAGGCATCAGAACTATTTTACATGATCCAGGTTAATACTTGACCTTAATGAGCTCACAAATATTTTGCTTATGTCTTCACAAGAGTGCAGTTCCTTACTAATTCAGGGCACATATATATGAAGAACCAAGGCTCTTGAAAGAAAAGAGTTAATAAAGATTTGCAGTGTGCTTGAACGTCTGTAATGCAGATCCTCTGTTTTTAATGAGATAAATCAAATTTTTCTTTACTTTATAGCAATTATGATTAATAAAAATTTAATTATTATAGGAACTCTGAACATAGCTTTAGCTTGTCTAGCAGATGACCTGAATCTAATATAAATAAATCTGTGTTTTATTTCAAAATGCAGATTGCTTCCTGCACTGTTTTTAACTGAATCTAGAGTTTAAACTTAAATTATAAATTTTCTGTGGCAGGAAAAAATCTTTTTATTCTTCACATGTTCACTGTTTAATGTGGACTGGTCTGAAATCCCTATTACAAAGCACTGCACAAATCAAGAAAAATATGTTTTAAAGGTCCAAAATGTATACATATTATCATGGAATCTGAAGGATACAATGTGAATGGTATTGGAAATTTTGTGCAAACAGGTTTTTCATTAATTACAACAAAATTTGCCCCTGTCTCTGTCACCCAGATAAAACATACAACAAAGCATTGGAAATTCATACAGGTATAATAAATCTTACAACACTAATCTATGGTGATCTATGTGTTTTTTTCTTTTGTTTCATTTTGTTTTTACTACATGTATTTGTACTCATTAACCTTAGTAAAGATATCCTGATATAATTTATCTTCAATGGCATTATCATTTGTGGTTCTCTGCTAACAGGGAAATACAGCCTACACTTATCTTAAGAAACTGACATTCATAGATTCACTGAGCTACTCTGAGATACTACTAGATTGTCAACTAATTCAGGTATTAGGGTCTCCAAGATCTATGAAGATAAGGTTTATGCCCTTGGTAATGTAATTTATATGAAAATTAGAGTACTCTGAGGGAAATGATTTAAGTTTTCAAGATCATATCAAGATATCTAGCTTCTGAAATGCATTTAATCATAGAGAAACTTATTGTGAATAACATAACATTTTTTGTTTTTGTTTTATTCATAAGAGATTGAAATCAAATGTCTGTCTTCAACTACAGGAATTCCAGCGCTGCTGCAGTGTGGAGCTATGGGGAAATGTAAATATAAGAGCAGGCTCTTTTCAAAGAATTCAGTCTGCTGAGTAAACCTGCAGTGTTTTATAAAGTAGCATAATGTGTGTTTCTTTTTTTGAATAACTGATAGACAGATTATGGAAATTGCCTCAAAGAAAAAGAAGTTATTACAACATTTTCCTGCTAGGCATGATGAGGCCAGACTGTTTTCCCTGGAGCAGAAACTCTTCATGTGGAGCAGCTGAAGCTACTGCTTGGATGTGTTCTAGGGAGGGAAGAAAATTTCTTTCTTCCCCACAGTCCCACAAAGCTCTGGATGCAGGTGGACCATCTGAAGCTCTTCACACTTTTTTATGTGTCCTGAGATGAGGATTATAGATTTTGATGTTCTAGCGGCACTACATGGCTCTAATTGTAGCAAAATTTATTCAGATACATTCAGTGTTGGTGGAAGGTCCATATATGCCCCTCTAACTTTGCTTCCAACTTCTATGAATGTTGCCCTGTAAAACCAGATAAGTAGATTCTCAGAGGAAAACTGGAGATAAGTGGAAAGGGAAGGAGTCCTGCCATGGATCTTATGATGTTAACATGATCTTTTCTTTTCTTTTTTTTTTTTGGTAAACATAGATTTTCATTGTTGTTATACTAAAGAAGGTACTTCTTTGCACAAGATAGCAGAGTCACACTAAGAAAGTAAAGAATGTAACCAGTTATCAGACTACTGATATTTGTTATGATGTTTGTTAGATACCTTCAACTGCTTTTTTTTTTTTTTAATCGGAAAAGCAAAAATGCAAAATGTTTTTTTTTTTTTTTTTTTAATCGGAAAAGCAAAAATGCAAAATGAGGGAAATCAACTCTTTTGGGCAAACATATTTTTCTCAGTGACACAAACTGTACAGTGCAGTGGAAAACCCAATATTCTCAGACAAAAATATCATTGAAGAATAGTGACTTTTCAAAAAAAAAAATCAATATTTAAAAAGTTTGACTATAGAGTTTAAACAAGTAGTGCTTTAAAACATATACTCCAGGTGGAATCAGCACACATCGTTATTTTAAACTATTTACGTAATTCACATTTAATTATGGCTAAACAAATGTCTTTCCTGCTTACAAACTTCTCTGAAGACCTTAAAAGTACTAAAATAGTCTGCAGACTAAGCAATACACAGTGAGAATTTTCATTGCTTTTAAAAAAACAGATCAGAATTATAACCTGCAATGGTTTATTGTGGCCAAGGTTTCCCCGCCTTTGTTTTTTGAAGATTGTGAAATATTGTTACAATTCTTCAGAGTGACCTTCTCCTTAATTTTTTTCCCCCAAACAGTATCTTGCATTTGTTTCAGCAGCTGCAAAATAAAATCCAGCTTACTTACAAAATAGCTGTGTGTGAAAGAAAAAAAAAATCACCAACATATTGAACAACAAGGAGTAAAAATCCATGCTCTACTAAATCTCATTATCCTCATTGGATAATGTCTGAATTTCACATATTTAAACTATACTATTATTCTCTAATATTTTATTCTATCCTTTCCCATCTTCTTCTCTCTTGCCCAGGTCTTTTCCTGCTGAGACAGATATGCATTTTCTGTATAAGTGGGCAAAGTTCTTTCAATAGAAACAACAGGAGCTGCTTTCACCCTGCCTCAAACCACATATTGCCGGTATGTTAGAAGGATTGCCTGCTAACACAGATAAGAAACGTTAAGGAGAAGGTCACACTGAATAATCGCACTAGTCTTTCATGGTCTTTGAAAAACAAAGGGTGGGAGGAAATGAGGACCCTTGGTCAAAATAAACCACCATTAACTTCTGGAGTTTGGAGATTTTATCAAACATTTCTTAAAAATAAAAAGTCCCATGATTTCTGACTTACTGTTGAGAAACTTCAACCCCAAACTCTATCCTATATGTCCTCTGCTTTGTAGACACTATGTAAAGGGGTAGAAAATGCCACTATTCCCAGAACAGCTGAGGTTGGAAAGCACCTCTGCTGTAGTCCAACCCTTCCGCACAAAATTGGGTCTGCTAGACCAGGTTGCCCAGGACCATATTCAAATGGATTTTGAATAGCTGCAAGGATGGAGGCTCCACAACAAGGTCAGATGTTGTTTCATTTGTTGGGCACTGCTTTTCAGAAAGGTACTCTTGGGCTGGATATTTGATAGCTCCAAGCATGCTAATATTTTGAATAGATGCTCTTAATTTTTTTTAAAAAATTAACAAATCAAAAAAAAAAAAAAAAAAAGATTAGAACATCGAAGATAAAAAGGTGAATCCAAGTCTGAAGTTGTTCCAGTCAATTATATGCTACAAGACATGCCAGGGGTGTCTGCAAAAAAAATCTAATTGAATTCAATTTGAATTACTGTTCAGGGCTATATTACTCATAAGTATTCTGAAGCTCTGTTTTCTCTAAGTCTGAAATGACCTATGTGGAGATGTGCCCTTTTATTATTTATTTATTTTCTGTCTAGTTACACCACCCACATTGTTCACAATCTGCACACACAGAGATCAGATTCAAAACAGTATTTTCAGAAGTTTGCATTCATTTTGGTTGCTTCAGTTTCTGGGTGACTAAAACTCAATAGTTTGCTTACTTCAGAGTCCTGGAAAATAATTTTAAGGGGACAACAGAACAGTTATGAACTGATCCAAAAACTGCTGAAATCAGCAGGAGATTTCCATTAACTTCAATAAGCATTGGAGGCTTTTCATACCAGTTTCTTTTCTGACTGCTGAGAATAAAATGATAAAAGTTTATACATTTTTTTTTTGGTATCAAAGTTCTAAAAGAGCATTAAGTGTTCTGACGAATAATGTACAACAACCACTTACACAGCTGCTGAGAAGCTTTTTCTGAGAATTATTTGTCTGTAAAATCTCTTGGAATTTGAGAGCCTGAACACCGAACCTCATTATTTTTGGTTTCATCTTTGAACTTAGATACACAGCCTATAAAATTATTCCTAGGAATACTTAATGTCCTTAAAACAGAGACTGACTGCTACATACCTACTTTTGATGGCTATTCCCAGGCACTTGCAGCCTGTGAGGAAAATCTGTCCATCAATAAAACACAAAATTATGCATCAGTTACTTTGTTCAGTGTCAAGTTCATTTTTTAAAGGGCTGTCACTTGGAAAGTCACACAAGTGAAAACTGAATTGAACAGGGAGTATTTGAACGACAGACCCCTACAGTCTTAATTTACTTGGTGAAGATGGGAGCAGAGGCTGGGCAGGGAATGGAAAATCCTACACCAAAAAATAGCTGTGACTGCATCATTAGTGCCTATTTTGTGAGCAGTTTGAATATGGGATTGCAAGATCAATGTCTCCCTTGATCTCCCTGGTAAATCTTCATCTGATTTGTGGCACTATTCAGATATCTACTCCTAGTACCGTGTAAAGAAAGAAACATGACAGAAATCAACAACAACAACAACAACAACAACAAAC
>VZSV01000221.1:10009-26892 GCA_013398735.1 Nothocercus julius
AATATATATAATATGAAATAGATATAGATCTATATAGGTGACTCAAGAACATACTCCCCTTCTTTGTATCAGTATGGCTAAACTGTCATGTCAGTTGCATAGCAATGGCTCTGAAAGTAATTCTTCACTCCTCCATCTTATTTTGCTCCCACTGCCCATAGTGCACTCATCCCTTATTTCTCCTGACGGAAGTGTGTGGAGGCCTGCCTCAAGAACAGCAGTACAGGATGCCTTGCTAGCGGATAATCAACCTCAAGGATGGCAGTACAGGTGTCTTGTTCTGTACTGCCATCCTTGAGGTTAATTAACATCTTATCAACAGATAAGGAACAAAGCAAGAAAAAAGAAAACTGCAACTGCACAGCTGACGCATGATCAAAAAGCTGACTAGATAATCTTGCTGTAATCCTTTAGACTATTGGCTTATTTAGCAACTGCGCTTCGGGTGCTTTTTGCAAATAAGGAATTATATCCGAGTTTGTAAAGTATATGTTTTGTCTGATGCTCAATAAAATGTCTTTGCTTCATTACACCATAGTCCATGCGCATCTTATGCTGCAAAAGTGTATAGGGGTTACTGCTAAACATAGCAAGTCACAATATACTAGTTTTATACAGACCAAAACAGGTCTGGTATTGTACTATAAATACATTAACTACAAGTGTAAGCAATTCAGTCTTCCTGCTTTTCCTTTATACAGTACTCCTCAATGGAGCAACCCATCTGTTAGGGAGGCAACTGGTTATATGCATGTAGTTTAAAACATTGCTCCTTTTCATGACTGAAGCATTCATATTATTGCTTAGACTTTGCAAGTTTTTCTACAGCTATTTTTAAGTTAAAAATGTCTGTAATGAAGATTGAAATTGTAATATAAAATGTCTTTCTTAAAGCTTTAGAGAATTCATCTCAGATTGCTGACCAAACCACCTCTCCCTGCAGGGTGTTGTTCACCACTTTCTGTGCTGTGATGTGTTCTCAAGCAACATCTTGAAAGACTGTAGGTGGTTTGGCATGCTTCTCCACTCCTCCTTATCCATAGTTTCAGGTTGTTTTAACAGTATTCTGAAAGGCTCCAAAGAGCTGAAAATAAAAATTGGAAGGTGTTTGGAGATTTTAGAGCAGAATTAGCAAAAGCAAACAAAACAAGAGGATAACTTACGTCAAAAATGAGATGTGAAAAACTTGAGTTGCACTAAAGACACAACAAATCTCCCAAATATTAAGTCGCCTAGGCTTGGTCAATAGACTGATAGGCAGGCCCATGAGTACAAACTCAGCTGTGTCGTGTGTGTGTCTCTGTACGTGAAATTCCGTCTTGTGTCGCCTTGCAGCACATCTTGTCCCTGGTGCTGCAGCTGGGGAGAGACTGGGCCATGGGCAGCCGGCAGAGCCCGGGATGCTTAGGAAGCGCCCTCCCTAAGATAGGGCTGTGACAAAGCGTATCGCTACTCCCCCTCCCTCATACATGCTATGCATGACTGTATGTATTATAATATGCATGCATGATGACTATTTCATTAACACTTTCATAACTGTCCCAAGATTCATGGTTGGTTTTGTTCGTCTTTTAAAATGTTTTTTTTTTTTTTTTTTCTAGTTGACTTTAAGTAAATGCATCCAATTCTATTTGCCCTTTTTCTTAGTCAACCTGAAAAGTCAGTTACCAGTGCTCTAGTAGAAAAAAAAGATTCTCAAAAGTCTGGCAATACTGTCAGCCATTTAAAGGAAGACATTTGATTAAATTAAACCAAGTCTTCTTCCCATGTTTCTTTCATACACAGCATGATTTTTGTCAGACATTTTCCTTTACATAAACTTAAGATTGATTTTGGCCTCTCTTTATAATGCTGCATTACCTATAATATATTAAAAATGAGCCTTTTGTTCTCATCTCAGTAGTATGGACTACCCTTCTGGCCCCTGCAGGTGAACAGCACACAAGTCCCCACATTTCCTGTTTTGTAACAGTGTTTGTTTTACCAGAGCAAAGCGAAGTCTGTTCAAATGCACTGATGCTCTGGTTTAATGAAGTAGAAATTACTGTATATTTTCAGAAATATCAATATGTTTCAGGCTGTTTTATCTGCGCTCAAAAAATTGTCTCCTTATTTTTCATCTTTCTTATAAAACAATTTAAATATTAAAAGCTGAGTGGCCTACATGCCTGACTTACTGCTTTTGTTTTGTTTGCCTTTTTTTTCTTTTTTCTTTTTTTCTTTCCTACATGTTCAATGCTTCTGTTACAAAACTGAAGGACATCCCTTTCTAAACAGCAAGTATGCCGTGATAAACCCAAGTGGCCATTTTTAACAGCTACTTTCTTTTATATGTATGACAATTCAGCGAAGGGCTATGCCTTTCAGACGTTCTTATGCTTGCTGAGCAGTATATTATGAAAAAGGAGCAGTGAGAAGACTGCACTGCTTTTTGCAGCTACACATCTTGCTGCATGAGGATATCAGCAGTGTATTTGGGTTGTCCCAGTCCCTGGATGAATTATTCAGGCTCTTGACATCAGAGGTTTCCGCCAGCGGATTGGCTGTGACTTGGGTAATAAAATCTTTGCTCAGGAAAACAGTCGAGGAGGAGGAGGAGGAGGAGGAGGAGGATGGCAGTGAGACCAGCAGAGCTGCTACTTCAAACACAGCTGTCTTTTCCTGGCTGTTGCATCCCTGCAAGAATAAAGAAAGATGTTTTTAAGGTCTGGCTCCATGTGAATTCTCCACTAGGAGCCAGTGGAGGGATTGGTGTGAGAGGCCAGCATTCCCAGTGCAGCAAGTGATCAGGCTGCTCTTAAAAATATTGCTTGTAGCTGTATTCTAAATACAAGCTGCACACTTGCTTCATGAGCCAGGAGGAGCCGCAGAAGCAGCGCGTATGGCTTGGTACAGAGATGCTGGTGGCAGAAATGTTTCATCGTTAAATTTGCTTCCTAGATTCTCTCCATACCGGCAGGGTAAGTGGTGCAAGGAAAACACTGACATCTTTGCAAGTGGGCTGAGCACGAAGAGCTGTGTCATACGTGTGTCTTGTGACTGTAATTAAGCATCCCTTCTATAGAGTATTTACATCAGGGAAATTTGGGGGGGAAAAAAAAAAAAGTATTCTTTCACGGGATTTGTAAAATCAATCCACTGTTTAATTTTATTCAGACGTAAGTTGTTTTAAGTTGTTTTAGTTGGTTACATCTGTTATTTTTAAACATAATATAGACTAAACACTAAAAAGGAGAAATTTTACTATGAAAAGTTACTGCAGAGATTGTGAAGAATGCATTCACATATTGCCTTGAAATAGGTCATTTCTGCTGTTTACTTCTATGATTGGAACAGAGTATGTCTGCTGCGGGTAAACAATTAGAAGCCAGGAGTTTTGCCTAATTTCCGGTTGCCATTAGAAGTCCAGTTCATAAACATGTGGGATCAGGTACAAATCAGGGAACTGCAGACAAAATAGATTAGGGATTAAAGGCAACTATCATTTTGGCTCATTTCATTGATCAAGGATTTATATTTCGAAAGACCCAGTTAACTTTTGGTAAGCTGTTATAACCATTTGTTTCTGGGAAAGTTTGAGTTTCAGAGGCATGAACGGAGTCAGAATTGGGTGGATTATGTGAGCTGTCTTTTTCTCTGTTACCGTATCTACAGGATATAATTCAAAAGTACAGCTAATTCTACTGAAATGAATTGGTCTACGTCAGAGCAGAACTGACATTTACTATATATCACATATGGAACATCCTGTGTATATATTCAGGTTAGAAATCATACAGAAAGAACTTTCAGCATTTTTTTGTGTTATCCTCTCAGATATCTCTGCATGTTTTTGTATGTCAGCGAGTATGTTTAGTTTTTGAATGAAAGATCAAAACTTCCTCATTTGTAAGTTGCGTATTTCAGAAAGAAGACAAAAACAAACAAACAAAAAAAACCCTATGAGCCTGTGATTCCATGTTGGGGCAGATAAAATTGCCACTTAGACACCCCCACACTGTGCTCTAAATCGTTGGTGCTGAGTAAGGCACGATGCAGTATTCTGAGTGACGCTTTTCATCACTTAACTGTAAGTGCAACAAGTAGATTCTGAAATTGTGCTGAATGTTCTAAAAAAGATACAGGATAGGCTGCTCAATGAATTAAAAAATATAAAATCATTTTCTTAGAACATATACAAAGGTAGGAATAGAAGCTAGAGAATATATGTATCTTATTTTCCTCTGGTAAATCTCATCTTGTACTATAGGTTATATAGTATATTTTGACTATGTTGCTGTCATCTTATATGTGACTAATCATTCAAAATACGTGTTCTGACTAATTAAAATATAAAAGCCCTGAGACATAGTGCACAGATTTAGGGAGGTCACATTGTGGTCAGGGAGCCATTGCTGTCCTACTTAAAATAACATGCACTCTCACTGTGGAGCAGCATTATAGGAGTACAAATCTGGGAGCTTATTACCAGTAGTATGCAAAACTTGTTAGTTATCTATTCTAGAGCTTTAAAGGGGATTAAAGAATATTCCTTTTTAATTTTACAGATGTGAAGGAGATTAAATCACTACTCAGTACCATGCAAGCCAGTAGCAGAGACAGGAACTAAAATTAGATTTTCCAGCTGTAAACTGTGGCACGCATGCTTTTTTTCAAAGAAGAAATAATTTATTTAACAACGTTTCATTATTTATTTAGATTTTTTGTAGGGGAAGCAAGGGGCTCATTCAAAACTGACGATAGTCATAACATGATTAGCTTCTCAGTGAAATAGCTATTTCCTTTTCCTTTCAGAAAGAAAATCCCCAATGTAAATATTTGAGTGCCACTGTTGTAAAATTACAGCACGTGTCAAAACCCGTTTGTTGCAGGGAAGGGAGAGGAGCCCGGGGACTGGTTACGGCGCTGATTCCCTTCCCCTCGCTGCCGTGACCCTGGCTCCTGCTGAAGGCTGGAGCTAGTTCAGGAGCTATTTTTGCATATGCAGCTGGCAGCAGTTGCTGAGGGACTATGTGAGAATGGTTAAAATTCACTATAAATTCCGACAAGTGCTTCAAGATGGAACTAAGGGGAGGTAGTAAGTAGCAGTATAGAAAGTGTCTGAACTAGCTCGTGGCTCCTGCCCAGCAGAGCTGCTCTCAGAGGACCGGCAACGGTTATCGTGCCTTTTCACATCTTTAATTTGGCTTGCTAAACACTTTCAGGTATAGATGCTATGGGTAGTTTTACAAAGTCTATGATATGCTCAAACTCTGGGTAGAGCTGACTGCCTTCTTCAGTGCTGTAATATGGATATAGAAATGAAATTATTCTTGGCGTTCAGATTTGGAATGGTGAATTACATTTCAGGCATTCATTAAGACTTGGTCTGTGCTGCGAACCTGTTCAAACAGGCAAGTGTCAGAGCATTAATAAAAAGAATATAAAGCTGTTGTCACTGATAGTTACGGGCAAAATTAATAAGATTATCTCAAGAAAATATAGTGACACTTCTGACAAGTGCAGAATACATTTGTTGTCAGTACAGAATGTTTTTCTTCCATCATGTAATTCAAACAGTGTTACAGCAGTGTCTAAGCAAACTGTTTTCCTTTCTTTTTTTCAGATGAGCAGGAGTCAGTGCAGAAGAGGACTTTCACAAAATGGATCAACACTCATCTGGCTAAGGTAAAATACAGCTTTGAAAATATCGTTTTTAAGATAATCCTTATTCTCTGTATCAGTGCAGGCCATGAAGTGTAGAGGATGACAGATATTGGCAAGCAGAATGACATAAACTTGACCCATGTTATCTTTACACTGCAGAGTTGAAATCTAATTCAGTATGATAGTGGTTTAGGCAGCAGCAGCAGTGCAAGTGGGTCTGCAGCCAGATGCTCAGATTCTTTGGACAAAACTGTAGTCGGAAAAGAAGCACAGTAGCTGCTATTCAAATTAGAGGAAAGATTTGAAACTACTTTATAAACAGTAGAAATATTAGAAATATTAGCAGAAATATTACTACATATGGCATACTTGAATAAAGCTTTGGGTGCTGTGTAGTTTGATGGAGGCATCCTGGTCTGACTACAAACACATACAAAGTGCTTTTCAAGTTCAGTGCCAAATTCCTTTTCTGATGCATCTCAGGATATATCATGAAGATATATTTTTACTGCTTACCATAACCTAAAATCTTCTTTTTGGTTTTAGTAGAAGAATAAGGTCAGTGATTTGCAAACAAGTTTGAAAGCACTGAATTACAGGTGACAACAGCTTTATCTGATGACACTAGTAGTGAGATTTAATTTGAAATATACCAGAGTTTTCACACAGTACAGCCCTTCCTGTGCCTATCAATTAGTCCTGTAAATTATTTAAATATGGGAGGTGCTGTTTGAAATACATATATATACACATATATTTTTAATCATCATCAAAGAAATGAAGAAGGAATAACTGACAACTGAGAATTTCTACCATCTATAGAAGGAATTGACTAATAATGCACTTAAAAACAAACAAAATAAACCCAGGAAACCCATGTTAATTTATATCCTCTGTTTTCATCTAATGAGAAATTATGGTAGAGAAGCAGTTTTTATTTATGTTACTGAGGAATGCAAATGAGGAATTTACTGTGAAATGAACTTCATTGGCATTATAAAATTCAGCTGCTAGAATAAGTCTATCTATAGGACTTCCTGACTGTAGATTCTAACAGGGAATGAGATTTCCCCATTATTTTTGAAATTTGTGGAAAAGGTAACAGAAAACTTTAACGCTCTCCGTATGTTCCATTTGCTTCTAGTGAGATGTAAAGAAAGTCAATACTTGCTTAAGTGCTTGCCAGAAGTGGGATACAAAAATGTGTCACAGGGCAAAAGAATTATCTGTTTGGTATTACTCCATTTTCTGTGTTGCATCATTGCTTATTGATCAGTAATATCTCATATTAATTAGCCAATTTACATATATGTATATTTTGTTTGTGTGTGTGTATATAAGAAAGTGTATAATTATAATTGACTAATAATGATCAATTGATATTTTTCTTGGAAGCAGAAGATGTCATGATGGCAACTCAGTTAAGACATTTTTGCTCTGGATTGAGGTGTTTTAGTTTATAGATAAGGCTCCAAAGAGGAGGAGTGACTCATGCCACTTGAAAATTTAAACACTTAGACCTTACAAGTTTTTCAAGTTTTAAGATCTGTATTATGTCTTTGAGAGGTGTGGAAACATATTTTGAGTTCATAGCAACTGTAGAAAACTCAGGGGCTGTGAAATGTGCTGGATTGCCCTTGCACTCATGTTCCACACTTTAGCCTAGAAATTTTATATTTGGAATACTTAATTATCATAAAGATTGTTGTCACTTTTTGTAACTTGAAAATCTTGGAAAGTATTTGTGGACATCTGAAATGTGCTGAGGAGAAATTCTTGGCATAACATAACTTTAGACAGAATTGTCCTCATTCTGCTCTCATCTGCATATCCTATAACAATGTGGAGCACCTATCAAAATTGCAGCTGATGATGAACATAGTAAAGAGCTGGTCTTGCACTGCTAGCAAAGGAAAAGCAGAATTGCCAAGACCTGGAAAAACTGGGCTAGTCTGTAGGAAGGGAAGTGTCAACCTTACAGATTACCTCATGTTATGCCCATATGACTCACATATTAAGGAAACAGACTTTTAGCTACCTCCTCATTAATTCTGTCTGCCTGCATCATTTAGCAGCCAGGAGAGATAAAGGCTAGAAAACAAAAACAAAAAAAATCAAAACAAAAAAAAAGGATTTCAAGGTAACTGTGACTTTTTTTCAATAGCTTTGTACCAAAACTTTCAATATTTGCCAAATATTTCTTTCACCTTTGAGGTTATCAAAGTTACCTGAAATAGTGTTCCAGGCTTTGGCAGAGATTAGAGCTTGTATTTTACTTTTGGCTACTATAGACCTACTCTGTGGCTCTCAGTATTTGTACTGTACACATTCTCAGGACTATTTCTTGTTAGAGCTTTATTCATAGACCGTTTGTTGAAAATTAAAAATTAAGAGCATTGATTATAGACACCAGTGTAGGTGGGTTTGATGAATATTTTGATTTCTATATTGTTGCTAAATGGACATGTATGGTTGATACTGTATAAAAATTCCGAGTCTAGCATAAGCTATATTTAGATACCTATTTCTTTAGTAGCTCAATTTTCTTCTGAATTGTCTGTTTTCTGTCCTGAGATGTGTATCCTAGTTCTGAAATAGTGTCATTCTTGGAATGTTTGATTCAAAACCTGACTGACTCTTTCTTTTTCTTGTTTATTTAGATGCCTTACAGTGTAAACGACAGTATTTCTAGTTAGAGTTAAGTAGGTAAAGAATACCTCTGGGCTGTAAAATAGTGAATTTCCCTGATTACTGACTTATAATCATAGAACTGTAAATGAATTTGTTCTTAAAATTAATATCAATTACTTTTCTTAGGTAAAGATTTTTTTCATGTGAATTAGAGGGGAAAAAAATAAACCTAAGAAATTGAGGGGGGGAAAAAAAAAGTTTTGTTCTGCCATGTAGGAAATGTATTTCAGACTTACTAGTATCTTTATTAGTTATAAACTATTTAAGTACTTTGTAACATGTCACAGAGCAGAAAAAAAACTATTAAGAAATATATGATGTATTGGAATTGGAAATACCTGCCTTTAAGTGTTGCCTGGTGGATATATGGCATAAAGCTGCTACAGAAACTTTTTGTTATATGATATACAATAAATAACTAATTAAAGGAATATGCTAAATATAAACAAATATACTACAAAATGTCTATGTGTCTAAAATTAATTTGCTATGACATCAAGTTTCTATAATTGTTGATCTAACAGCTAAGGATCTCAGACTAGTCATGTAGAAGGATCATCTCTTAGGACATGGTACAACAAATTGAACTATACCTCATAACTGAACTGATATTTTTAGTTAACTCACCATTAAATACAGTAATTACTTTCTATGTTAGTATCAGCAAATAGCAAAGTCTAAATTGTTATCCAAAAAGAAAGGAAAAAAAGTTGCAGTACCAGTCCCCTAAGCAGGTTTTCTGAAAACAAATGTGTCCAGAAACTTTTTGGATAATGTTAATGTTGGTATCTTGGATTTTTCTGACTGTTGTTAATACCTTCTCTTTAGTCATCATTGAAGCTTAGGGTAAAATTTGATATCTCAATCATTGTCTGACTCACGAGTATAAAAAAAAAAATGCTTGTAAACTGAGAATATGTTGCATTTTGGAAGTTTTGTAAGTTATAATAAGCTTTTTCCTCTTTATTTTATAATGTTCAGCTTTCTAAAATGTATCGAAAACAAGTAAGTATGTGTGGATACGATGACTGCTTTCTCAATAAGTAGATGTAACTTAGACTTCTTGCAGTCTGTGTCCCGCTGTGGTCAGCAATAACAGGAATATGGCAACTGTCAGCAACCCTGGGACATAAGCTGTGCCAGTTTATACAAGAGCACCTAATTTCTTATCCTCAAGGTTTTCCTTAAAGTATTAAATTATTTCTTTTAGACATCAGAATAAATGAGTCCTGGATCAATTTCACTGTGAGCTGTCTGGGGCGCTAAAATCCATCCTGCATTTGGGCCTGTGCCTGTTAAAGTCAGGGACATTACACTGTGATTAAAGTGGAAAGAGTTGCAAGTCTTATAAAAGTGTTACCCATGTATTTATAGATGAATGTACAGTTACTTGTTTTAAACGCATAGACCTTTCCTTTTTCTTTGAGTACGTATGCTAGTTGGTGATTTAGAATGTAATCCAGAAAGTAATCCAGAATTATTTTAGAATGTAATCCAGAATAGCTATTTTTAAATTTGACTCAATATTTATAGACTTCAAAGTTAATAATGATTTCACTTTACATTGGTTGCATTTTCTTGGCTGCTGTTGTAAAGTTTGGGGGTTTTTTTGTTTGTTTGTTTTTTTGCAAGAAAGTTTAATCATTGCCATTTTAAATAATTTAAATGTCTTGTCATTTAGGTGACAATCTAAACTGGTCTTATGTCCTTGACCAAAATTCTTGTTCTCAATGTAGCATGACAGACATTACTACATGACTTTACCATTGTTTGTTTCAAAGATTTTGCTATTCTGTGGTTGCTATATAAATCTCAGTTGCTGACTTGATGCTGTAGCTCTTTGTCCCCTCCCTGCCGCTTTGAATGCGGATGCCAGATCAGAAAGGGAATTCATAACAGGTTGTGTTTGTTAACTGAGGTCAAAAAGTATCCTGAGAAAGCTAAGTGCTTTATGTGTATTCTTTCCTATTTTTCATCTGTGAGGGAGTTGGAGTAAGAGGCTGACAAGAGAAGCTGTCTTAGCTTAAACTTCAATTGTAGGCCTACATATTGTAAGTCGTATCTAGAGTATAATATTTTCATACTAAGTGCTTCCATGATATTGTTTTGTCACTTGCTAAACCTTCTTTTTGAAAAGAGATATAATTCTTTAGAAAAGAATTAATAATTTGGGAATATAACACTGGATGGAGTAGTTCATTGGAGTTTCTAAGTAAAAGATTTGTTTGTCAGTAAAAGATTCTTCATTAGGAAACCTTTAAAATCATAGAGAATGTTTTTCTTCTGTAAAGTCATACTCAAACTGGAACAGAAACTAATTCAACAGCTAATTTAAGTACGTCAAGGAGATTACAGAACTTTTTTGACTTTACAAACTGTAACATTGATGATAATAATATGGGTATGAACACTTGAGAACGAAAAAAAATATCAAGTATCCATCAACTGCGCTTGTAAATGGCTCCAGGATCCAACCAAGGGCTCCATTTAGGAGCCTCTTAAGAGATAGTGCCATAGACAGGGCTGGAGATAAGTCTTTACTGCGGGGGTGCGAAGTCCGCGCAGGAGACGGGGCGGGAGGCAGGTGCACCCGCAGCAGAGCTCGGGCGCCGCTGCCGGCCGCGCTCAAGTGCTGCTCCCGAGCCTCGGGCACAGAGCGTGAATGGGGGTCCCACGTGAGGCTCGCCAAGAACTTCCTGACCGTGTGGGTAGTTACTAGGTCAGAGCAAATTGAATGCACATGAAGTACTGTGACCCATGAAGGATTTTTCCTTGCCATGGAAGCATGGCACATGAATTAGGGAAATTAATAGGAATCCTGGCTCTTCTGTGAGCCAGGGTGACAGTGAGGGTGACAGAGCCCTGACACAGGCTGCCCAGGGAGGCTGTGGAGTCTCCTTCTCTGGAGATCTTCCAAACCCCCTTGGACGCAGTCCTGAGCCACCTGCTGTAGGTGACCCTGCGTGTGCAGGGGGGCTGGACTAGATGATCTCTAGAGATCCCTTCCAACCTTAAGCATCCTATGATTCTACTGTAAGTTCTTGGAACACTGGCTGCCTACTAGAACTAGGATTAACTTTTTTTTTTTTTTTTTCCTTGTGTGTGCATGTGGATGTCTTTTTACACAACGTTTTAGCAAGTGTGTAAATATTGTTTGAAAATTAATGTAGTAAATGTAGTTTCCAGTGCATTGCTGCACTTACAATACTGATCCTTTTGTTTGTACAGTACCAATTATTTACTAGAAAAGTTAAGTACAGGGTGTGAAGAAGAGATTCCTGTTGCAAAGAAGCTCCAAACGAGAAATGAACATGAAGAAGCATTGGAATACAACAGTCAAATCAAGCAAATACTTGCTAGTTCCATATTCAATGGCTGATTTTTACAATATTTCCTATTGTTTATTTCCTGTGTTGGAGAAATTGTAGATTTACACATATGTTATAAATCTCTTTATTTTTGGTGACTTATTGATTGAATACTTTTCATATGTACTGAAGGGAAGATCTTTAAATTGTTCAGGTTTATTTCTTGTGCACTACAGCAATAGGGATCATTTTGACAGAGCAGCCAATTTAAGCTAAACATTTCCTTATTAATTCAAAAATTTGTGACTAAGTCTAAATGCAGCTATGTAAATAAATATTTAATAAGAAAAATCTGATTCACTAACCTTTAAAATTCATTCCAAATTAATTCAGATTCCTCCTACAGAGCACGAAAAAGCATGTGGTATAAGTCATCCTGTGCAATGGTTCATATACACTGAATAGATGCATATGAACTTCTTACTGTCAGTAAGTCTATATACATGCATATGTATTGGCATGGCAAATAAGGCTTATATTTGTGTGATATTTATGTAAAAGAATACCCTGATTGCCATTTAAAAAGATGACTCATTCCATACTTCTGAGGAAAATTGGAGTCATAGCAATAGGGTAACTCATGGGAAAATTTATGCTATATACCCCGGGTAGAAAAAAATTATGATTTATGAAATGGAATGAGGTCATTATCTTCTTGAAATTACATGTTAATATCTTCAGGATAGTGAAATACATTACATGTGTGTTATGCAAAATCACTTCAGCTGCTGAAGCAGTCTGAAAAATTAGCTGTTTTCCAAAACAAGAGGATTCTTATACAGAGACCTAGTGACAAGTGTCGTGTTTGCCTTCTGTTCCCTGCTTTATTGGTATTAAGGCACATTGTAGCAGTAATTGTAACTAATTACACATACCTTGCAGCAGCAGATAGTAAATGAGTCTACTGATTTATGGAGAATCATTGTGGTTTTCTCATTTCTCAGAAGTCAGTCTTACTAACTTCAATATAAGTGATTTTGTGGTTTCTTTGCTGCTTCTCATCTTTTCCATACCTCTAATCTTTTTCATGCTTCCCCTAATTTTCTGAGTTACACAAGTTGTAATTGCAGTATCTGGTTTGTTTAGAAAGGAATAGTACTACAGAAATTAATTTACTTGGATGATGTCTTCGGGAATATTTTCACTGCCTTACATGTGTAAGAGGGTAGGATGCAAGTCTCCAAGTTTCCTTAACTACTGTCAGTGAAGACCAACAGTTCAGGGCAAGAGCTTGGCAAGGATGATCAGAGGTTGGATGTCTATTATTGTACAGTGTGGAAACCAGAGGTGCTTCCCAGCTCTTCTTTGCCTGTGGATGCTATGTCTTTTGTTATGGCCTGGATCTTAATTTAAGAGCAGGGACATCAAAGCTGGAAGTGAGCTGTACTCAAAATGACAGGGATATTCTGGAGACCAGTGTTTTATAGGGATGGCCATAAATTTCACTTACCCTCCCATTCAAACGTTTCTTAATTGTTCCTGGTAAGAATGTCTCTTTTCATTACTGTAGAGCTAACCTCAACAGAGTACCCTCACTGCTGGCGCATCTAGATAGGAGGTGAGATTTGCCAGGCCTTCAGCTGCGGTTGGAATATCATGGCAGCTGCTATAATCATCATGTCTTTTAGTAAATAATTTTTTGTCAGTTGATCATGCGACAAATACTCATAAAACAAAAGCCCTGAAAGCTTCAAACAGGGAGTGATAACACAGAAGATGAGAAAAAAATAATTGTATTTGTGTCAACTGCCTGTAAAGCAAGACTGGCGCAAATTAATCGGCAGTGACCTGGTTGCTCTGTTGATTTCTTTAGTGGTACGCTGTGAATGAATGCAGTCCATTATGGATTGCAGTGTGAGGAATGTAAAAAGAACTGAGTAAATATATCCTAGTAATTAGTTGTAATACTGCTATTTTTCTATAGACAAGAAAATGTGCTGTTTTCTTACTGTGTTTCTTAGTCTGTTTAATTTCCTACAAAGTCTTTTAGCAAAGTAGTTATTTTTTTCCACATCATACCAAAGTTATTTTTTTGTTGAAATATTAGTTAATACTAACTGAGCAATGAAGGCAGAGTATTTCGATTTTGGAAACTAGCAGCCTTATGGGAGTTTTCGTTTATTCTGCACTTTCAGTTTTTCAAGAGCAGCAATGATTGTCATTTTAGTCAATAAGCAGGTATGAACATTAGCAGTATGTGAATAAACAGATATTTTAACACATTATGGAAGCTGCAAGATGTATATTTTTCCTTAATTTCAGCTGACAAATTTCACACTCGGTTTTCTTTTGCTAAGAGAAATGCTTGTGATCATTGAAGTACTGACCAGCTGATAATATAATTCAATATACTGGCATACATTTAAGAAAACAGAATTTAATGATGTGACCTTGTTATTCAGAATTCCTGAAGTATCATCCATTTATGCAATTTTTTTCATTATTATCATTTCTGTGGTTGTGATTGTAAGGACATATGTTAAACAATTTGGTTTAAGTAGAAACAGATATACTACTTAGCACTGGAAGACTGCAAGGCCTGGAGTAAAAAAAAAAGAGGAGAGAAAATACGGCAACTTAGTAAAAACAAATGTCAGCTGTGAGAAAGTATCACTGTAGCACACTACTGCTTAAAGGATTTTTCTTTCATGCATTTCATTTTTTAGACTGAAAGACTGGAATTACAATGACATTCTTAACACTAGGCAAAAAAGCCTGATAAATTGAAATCTGACTGTAATGCTGCATCTGTAAGTTGGGTGTATTTTGTAGACGCGCATGCAGTTGTCCAGCTGTCTGGTCTCTACTTTTCCTTTGTATCATCAGTGTCAGAAAGCGTCTAGTGTACCAGAGATGTTCAATGGATAGACAACATGGTTGCAAGACAATATTTAAATGATTCAGTGATATTAAACATTAAAAAAACATAGCAAAGGGGACCAAAACTCTATGCCTATCTGTTTGAAAGGAAGGAAGGCTGCAATGTGGGTGAACAACTGTTATATCTGAAGTCTTCTCACTTTTCAGCGCAATCCTCCCATGTTGGTCAACGATCTGTTTGAAGATATCAAAGACGGGGTAATGCTGATTGCCCTTTTGGAAGTCCTTTCAGGGCAGAAACTGGTAAGAAATTCCTTCTTTCTGAATATACAATATTTGCAGTACTTCTAGGATATAATTTTCTGATAGTTTTCTATAATTAAATACCATTAAAAATTTGACTTCCTTATTGCAAAAGTTTACCAACAGAGAGCACTATTTAGTTGCAATATAAAAAGGTTATTAGAAATGTTTTTTTTATTATTAATTTGGTCTTACTAGTTTATAAAAGTCATTTATTAATGTTGTGTTTCATCTGTGTGTTAGTAGAGTGCACAGACAAGGTCCAAAACCCAAGCATGCACTTTGGTGCATCTTAAATAATGAAAGCCTTTCGTGTTTAATTTCCCCCTTTCTCTCTGAGAAAATGGTAAGCACATAACATTTCTCTGGGATCTAATAGCCATTTGCCCTGGGAGCTGCTCTGCTGCAGTAGAGAACTTTAGCTGATACCAAATGACTTTTCCCAGCCACGCTGTACATGGCAAACAGGCTGTCTGTAGGGAGCCAGGTTATTGCTCTGTGTGATGTGGGAGGGAAATGAAGGGGTTTTGGCCCAGGACTCTCACTTTTCCACCCCTTGCACAGAGCCGGTAGCAGCATCTGCAAGAGCAGAGCATCAGTCCCTCTGCCTGCTGCCTGGTGGGTGCAAAAGTCACCTGTTTCTTCGTGTTCAAGTAATTTGCAGGGGTCACTTGCGCCTTTGAAATTTCGTATGAATGTTTTGATTCCAGACGACAGCCAAAATTAAATAGTGATTCAGACTGGGAGAGCGGTAGTAGCGTGAGTGGAAGAAGCTGCGCTTTCTGCTGTGCTTCTGCCCTGCAGAAATGTTCCATTTTCTGTTTCTGTTCGACTGAGAAAGAAAGTCTCCCCCTTGTGGTGAAACTTAAGCAGTGAAACAGGAAAAGAATTTTAAAGCAGGTACCAGTAATACGGAAATGCGCTGGGTTGTATGCTGCCTACGTTAATCTGTGAAAGACGGGAGATATCACAGGACCAGCATACTGTCTGGTTAATTTAAAGGTCATATATAGCAGAATGTGATCTTCTGCAGAAACTGCAGAAGGAGATTCACAATCTGTAGCAAACTTTTGTGATACCTGTTTGTAACTTTATGAATGGGAATTTAGAATGTAGTAAGTAGCTATATATTTGCCTTAAAATATAAGACTCAGAGAAGAATTTGAAATTTCAGTTTAAAGTGTTAGAAGACTAGGATATATCCTTAATTAAGAGTTCTGTCTTTTTTAAAATCCTGCATGAATTCAGAAAAAAAATGTTTTCTCAGCTCCGATTTGTGATAGGATTTGTAATTAGTAATTTAAGGATATATAAAATTTGAACGCACATTTTAAACATTCAGGAGGTGAATAAATTTGGACATGTATGCATTCAGGAACAATAAATATAAATACTTATCAGCTTGAGTCCTGAGATTATCAAGGCATCTAAGGTTGTTGATAATAGTTGATAATAGAACTATGACATTTACTTCCCATATGTATGTGTGTGTGTGTATATATATGTATACACACACACACACACACACACACACACACACACACATATATATATATATCACTCAGTCCTCCATGTTGGTATATGTAAAAGCCCTATTTGATTTTTCAAATAAATATTTGTACATTTAAATCAGATTGTCATATATGCATATGCAGTTATAAGTGGAACTTCACTTTTTTCAACAAATTGGTATAAGTCTAATTGGGACTTGCATTGTTCTTTCTCTTTAAGCCTTGTGAGCAAGGACGTCAACTGAAGAGAATTCACTGGGTTGCCAACATTGGTACAGCTCTTAAGTTCCTAGAAGGAAGGCGGGTAGGTTTGTTCGCAGTTAGTCCTATCTTTTTGTTTTTGCCTTTACCTTGTTTTAATTTTACTCCATAAACATATGATTTGTATCCACCTACCTGCTCCAATTCTAAGCCTGAGCTATGTGTCGAATCTCAATTTCTACATAGTGCCTAAAAACTGCTATAAACATGTTAAACAACAGTGTCAATATCCAGTACTAGTATATAGCAGTTTTATCTTATAAACTTTTCTTCTTTTGAATTC
>VZSV01000221.1:26917-63555 GCA_013398735.1 Nothocercus julius
ATTTATAGTTAAAAGCATAGATTTATGGACTTCCCTAGTGACCGTATTTGCAATACTCTTATTTCCTCTAAGTATAGAGATAAGAATTTAGAGTAGAATTTAGACCCTTGTAAGTGTGGCAGGACTTCAGACTAATTTCAGGATTCATTCTGGAAAAAAAAAAATCAGCATTGTTGTCATTTTGGAAAGGTAAGAAAACATCTTGACCAAAGATTTAAAAAAAAAAAACAAAAAACAAAAAACAAAAACAAAAACAAAACTCAAAATGTTCTAAATATGAATGCCATATAAAAGCAATTTACTTCTTCCTTCTTTTTTTTATTTCTTCTGCCTTTTCTGTCTGTATTATACTTACTTACATTTACTTTTTCAGATAGATTATAGGTATTTTTTTCTTTTTATAGCAGTGTTTTGGATTTATTTTATTCTCCACAATGCCATAGCACTAGAAATCACTGAATTTTGGCATCCTTTGCCTTTCTCTAACCCTGCAGCATCTTCACCTAATTGCTTTTCAGTTATGTGGGATTATCAGAGTCCTGTAGAAACAAATCACAGTGTGTGTGGTTTTTTTTGTTGTTTTTTTTTTTTGGTTTTTTTTTTGGCTTAGTTGTGTTTGAAGATATATAACCAAAGCAAAGACAAATACATACTCAACCCAAATATCTCTGCCCGAGACCACAATTTTACTAGTTAGTCTATTACAGTTTGCTAATACAAACTGTGTTATATGCAACCTGGGAGTGGAAGACTCAGAGAAAATGAGAGATTCTTTCCTGTTAAGGCCTGTATAGCCTAAACCAAGACTAGAGAGAGGAGCAAAAAGGCTTGCTTTTCTAGTCTGCATAGCCCTGTGTAGTGGGTGACCAGATGACTGACCCAGCTCAGATCCCTCAGAAATAGTAGCAGTGCAGCCAAGTAATTATCCCTGCTGAAGAGATATTGTCAACAGTGGAGCACTGTTTTTGCACATGCTATCTAAGACATTTTTTCTAGATTTCTTTAGTTTCTTTTGTATGTACTGTGTCCATCAGTATGCAAGATTTCCTAGTAAGGGGGATTAGAAATGTGCATTGTGCCAGGTAGAATGGTATGATCTACCTGGTGGCCTGTAGGCTGAATCCAGCTCAAAGGATGTGTCCGTCCAGTTGGTCGGCCTCTCTGTCCGTGAGGAGGTGGGGACGCCTTGGAGGTGTTGCCTTGGCAAGGCAGCAAATACCTTTCCAAGGAGTGAGTGCAGCTGCTGCTGAGCTCTGGGGCCAATGAAGGAAGGTGGCCGGCTGCCCTTGCTGCCTGTGGGGCTGCAGCGTGGCTGAGGGGGTCTCCTCCCCGAGGCAGCTGCCCACCACTGGAGGAGAAGGATGAGAAGCAAGAATGGAAAAGAGGGGGGTTCATATGCAAGAAACAAGGATGTGTCTGTTTAAAAGAGGAATGGGCTGTGAAGGCCCTCAAATGTGTATACAGTTCTCACAGTTGAGGTGATTGAACCACTAAGTCCTCTGCTCCCCTATGGACTCTCCCATGAGTAATGATTATTACAGGTTAAACTAATTTCCTATTTTCACTACGCAGACAGACTCCTGCAAATATTCCCCTTATGCTAACAAAAAAAAAAAAAAAAAAAAGTTTGAAATTTGGCAGATCTCCCCGGAAAATTATGCTTCATCAGTTTTCTTAATGGAAGGAATTGTAAATATAATCAGTGGGGATTTCTGCTCTATCTCTTCCCAAGCAACCTGTGGAGTTCTAATTTCACAGAGCCCTGCCTTTTTTGCTGTTCATTCTTGGTATCATCTAGTGGGTTTCCAGCTGCTGATTCAGAGATTTGCAGTCTTTCTGTTTTGTGGAGAGGAATCAGGTCCCTTAAAGTCAGTCTTGTGCTTTGCTTCCACTGCTTCCCCAAAGCAATTCCATCATCTTTTTTTTCCATGAGCAGACTCAAAGCACATGAGCACTTTAACTGCTATTCACATTTATGTCACAGTTGGTGGCAGACACCCTTGGCTTTGCCAAGTGAATTGGGATCACCATATTTCCTAATGTTCTGATACTCCCTGTTTTTTTTCTATTTCCTTGAGTATTTTGTTTTTTCCTGTTAATTTTGTTTATGGCCTATTCTTATTTATCTCCTCCTTTAGTGACTTTTATCTTATGAGCCTGTCTTAGGGTAATACTTCATTCAGATTCTAGATTAGCATTTGGGAATTTGGATTAATGGAATCTCCTTCTGTTGAATAACTGCATGTGACCATGGATAGCTCAGTTGTTCATACTTATTTTTAAAGAATTAATGTCATGTTTGTTTCTCTAGGGAGTCTTAACAGATCATGAAAAAATCTTTCACAATAAAAGGATCGCTACTAGATAACTGTGCCCTTTTTTCTTATCTTTGCTTTATGTTTTCATTTTCCTATTTTTCATCTGTTCTTGAACTTGTTTTCCTCTTTGTGTTCCACGTCTATTTAGAACTATAGCAAGAACAACTTGCAAAATTTGTGATGTGTGTCTTCTATGGAATATTTAATTTGCTTTAGTTGTTAATTCTGTTGTAAAATGTTGTTAAAATGTCTTTTCTTTGCATCTAAAATTAAATTAATGCATTTTTCGTTTTCAAGTTATTGTGTGTATCATCTTCTCCCCTTTGCTTTTCATGCTAGTCCATATACAGAGGATCTCCGGTTTGTACAATTGTTTTATGTAATTTGTATTCTTTTTTTCCTCCCTGAAATTAAATATTGTTTCTACAATTTCATTACCTCTAACTGTACTTAGACAAAAAGTGAAGTTCCATTATTCAACAGTATTTTTGTGTAAAGACTTATTTGTTTTCAAAAATGCATTAAAAATATAAAATCTATTTGAAATCCATTTCATAATTGTTATTATTCCTTATATAAGTGATAGTAACACATGCTTTCTTTCCTAAATAGATTAAGCTTGTCAACATTAACTCAACTGATATTGCTGATGGTAGGCCTTCTATAGTGCTTGGCTTGGTGTGGACCATAATTCTGTATTTTCAGGTACTATATATATATATTTATCATTTAGCATAGCCTGTACAAATAATGTCCAGTCATCACTTGGTATGATGTCATTCCAATCCATCATGACACCTAAATGTCTTTGTAGCTATGTGAGCATCTCATCCTGAATAAAGCAACCATTCGTGATAGTAGTGTTTCACACCGGGTAAAGTTAAATGCTTGTCTTTGGAATGGATTGGTCTGGTCCATAACAGTGTTCCTTTATTGCCGGGATATTTTCTCCCACTTCTGTTTCTGAAGAATATAATAGGACAACAAAGAAAACAACATGGAAATGAACTGAATTCTTGCAATGTGTACTACCGTTAGCAATGTTGAAGGTGCTTGTGCTCTGTCCGACTGCAGTGCAAGTGATGCCTTCCAGGGTTTATATTCATGCAATAGGTGTAAACATTTACTGGGAGATACAGATATTTGTATGGACAAAATTTAGCTGTAAATGAAGAAGGGATTTGATCATAAATCATTAGTGTTCTTTGGAGTTGGGTAGGAGGAAGAAATATTTTTCTAGATCATGACCACATGAGTTAACAAAACGAGTCACTGTTCCACGATTGCAAAAAACAACTATGCTTTTGTTGCTCTCCTTTGTAGAGCCATTTGGCTTTGGCTGCCTCATGGTGTGGTTTCCACATGTCTAAGGGGTGCTGTTCTGCTAAGCATCAGCCAGTGTAATACCACAACAGTTCAGATCTCCCTCTTGAAATATTACCCAGAATGACATTTATATTTTTTTTTTAAATTTGTATCCCATTGAGATGATGGGGAAAGATCATTCTTCTCAAAGTGATTGAGAATTCTCTGCATCAGTTTTACTCGGGCATTTTTGAGGTTTTCTTTAATTGTCCTATTTTAACACAAATGAAAGCAGCAATGTAGGAGAACTGCGGTTCTCACTGTGAGAGACTCATTCAGTGATGTGCTACAAATCTGTTTTTAACAAGATAGAATAGATCAGTCTTGTAATGTCCTCTGGATATACCTTTTCCATATTAAAGCCAAACTGCTAGAGAACTTAATGCTCTTGAAAGAGTCCAGTTAATAAATTTCATTTGCTGAAAGGCCTGTTGCACATATTTAACGTGTTTCCTCACCAGGCAATCCTTACATTCTTCCCCTGTGGTGCATTCACTCTTCCATCACAAAACACTTCTAGAAAGAGGTGCATATGAATTTATGCCAAAACAATACAGTGGTAAATAAAAACACTATCCAGATTGTCAGTGTTGCTTCCATTATTTTAAGAAAGGTCTGGGAAGATGAGGAAGCTGATTATAACCAGAAGATGCTCACTCTTGGTGGCTGTTGGTTAAGTATCTGGAGAAGGTGGTTTGAAGTGTTATTTGAAGTGGTTCAGATTCTTTAAGTTGAAAGAGTCTCCTCTGAAATGAATGATTTTTTTTTTTTTATAATTTGAATTCAAGTTAAATGTAAACCATCATTTCCTGTTTCAATTATAATTAATATGGCTCACTTGCATATTGCTCTAGCTGTAGGGTGTGATAAAAGTCAATTTTTGCTAGATGTTCTGTGCTTCTGAAATTAAGACAGTCATCTGGGCATGTAAATTAGAAATTTTAAGGGTACTCTTACCTACAATTAAAAACAAACAAGCAAAAAAACCTATCCAACTTTAGCTTCCACCCTGTATTTTTAAAGGAAGTGATGAGGATTAAGAAGACTATGTATCTTTTCTAATGCAGATTGAAGAGTTGACAAGCAACCTTCCACAGCTGCAGTCGTTGTCTGGCAGTGCTTCTTCTATGGAGAGCATTGTCAGCTCAGAAACTGCGAGTCCGCCAAGCAAACGGAAGGTGGTAACCAAGGTCCAGGGAAGTGCCAGGAAGGCTTTGTTGAAATGGATACAGTACGCAGCAGCAAAGTGAGTAACCTACAAAGTAACTGAATTTGTGTCTTAAATTCTTTCTGCATATTGTAAACATCTCGGTCAGTGACTGTCCTTTTGCTCTGTGTTTATGTAGCACCTGCTATCATATTTTTTTGATAACTAGGACTGCTAAATGCTACCGGTAACTACTTGTTACAAACAAGTAGTAAATAACAATTTGCATTGATTTTACAAGCAATTACATTTTATAGCTTCTGAATAATGAATGGGATTATCTTTGGTGGAATGAGGAGCAGAAGAGGGGAACTGAATATTGTCTCGGTCACAATATGTTAGTCCTGCTGCCAAAACAATTGATATTACAATATAAGTCTCATGCTGAAATAGCATTTCTCAATGACAGATCTTGCGGGAACAGTAAATTCTAGAACTGCTCTTCAAATGCAGATCATTAAAAATCATGAATGTCTTACTGTGCCTTTGTGATACAAGTAGCATATTACTGAATGTTCATTCTTTTTAAACAGTTATTTCAGAGGTTTAGGCTTGCAATCTTTTTCTAACTTCAGAGTATTTCCTTAATTTGGTATAGTTATTGCAAGTTTGTTCTGCTTACAGGGGAAAAAAAAAATCCATAAATTGGATCAAAGAAACAATAGTAATTTGATTGCTTCCACAATATTATTACTTCTACAATAAGAAATTAAAAATCAAAATCATAAAAGAAAAAAAATAGATTTATTTGTTCAGATATGTTCAGTAATGTAGAGGGAGACTAGCCAGGTCTAGAATAGTGCCTTAGAAAAATTACATATAATCATAAAGACATAGATTTTCTTGAGTTCTTCAATAAATAGGGAGAATGCAAATTTGTCAGTTCAGTCTAATTTGGCATTCTTCCTACAGCAGTTTTGTCAGTAAGAGGCTGCTGAAATTGAAAGTGGGCAGTTGCGAATTCCAAAGAGATGTAAACGTGTAAAATTCCAGCAGAGAGGGGTCCATGAATCAAATTGCCCCCATTATGTGGAAGAAGGATGAAACGTACTGCAAGAAGCATAGAGAAATGATAATACATTTTGCCTAGTCCTTGTTTACACTGTAATGTGTAATGACTGGCCAAGTGTCCCCCAAAGTTCGTAAAGATTTCTTGAATTACAGTGTATTTTAGATGAAACTTACATTAAGAGGTCCTTTTTAATGAGCCTTGAAATGGTGAGGTTACTGCAGTGTCTAAGTGTGTCCTCAGAGGAAGTTTACATGCCCAGAATAAGTATATAGTTTTTTAAAAAAAAAAAAAAAAAAAAAGAGAAATACCTTTCAAAGTCACTTAAAAGGGGTGAGGGAAAAAAAAGAGGTATTGAGGTATTTGGCAGGATGTGATTCAGTTCTGATTATTTTCATTTTCATATATTGCTATTTCTTGATTTCTGTTTATTTTTTAGGAAAAGTGTAATGTTCTGGGTTCATGAAGTTATAGTTTTAGATGAGAATTTTAAGAAATTTATTTGAGTGATAGTGGAGTTCGGGCTTTCATTTTAAGAGATAAAAGCAGAAATTCACTGCAGTGATTTTTTTTTTTTTTCTCTCTCCTTTAACAATACCAATATATTTAGCTAGACTGCAGTTGTAATGGGGAGATACGAAGTATTCAGTAGTGAGGGAATGAATAATGAAAGGAAACGTATATATCTGCAGACTCAGTATGTATTGTATATATGGTGCAGTTCATTTGTTAAATACCATTGACATATTACCACTAGCAAGCTCACTGGAGGCAAATATGCATATGTGGCACATATGGGTCTCTTTATACAGAGATCAATTAATGCAGTGGATGGGTAGAGCTGATTACCACTGTAGTGCCTCCCATTTCCTCTCTTATTAGACCTAGTCCTGATGTCCTTGTGAATCACTTTTTTCTTTCATATTTTTAGGCAAGTTGGAATAGAAATCAAAGATTTCGGACAAAGTTGGAGGAGTGGTGTTGCATTTCATTCCATTATTTATGCTATCCGTCCAGATTTAGTGGACATGGAGAAAGTGAAAGGAAGATCAAATAGAGAAAACCTGGAAGAGGCCTTCACACTTGCGGAAGCAGAGCTAGGAATCCCAAAGCTTCTTGATCCAGAAGGTACCTAAACATAGTTGAATAAAGTTTAGACTATTTGCATAAGTTAAATCAAACCCTCTTAATTAGAGTGTTTAGACACCTAAGTGACATTTCTATGTCATTCACCTCTAAACTAATTTTCTTTTTTCTGTAATTGTCTAGATGTGGACGTTGACAAGCCAGATGAAAAGTCTATCATGACCTATGTGGCCCAGTTTCTGAAGTACTATCCCGATCTTTATCATACGGTGACTGATGTGCAGGAGAATGATGTAAGTTTCTCTAAACAGCTTCTTAGGGAAGGGGTTATATGTATTTTTATAGCTCTTTATACTTCGATATATTTTCTTTGGAGGAACATTTCAAATGAAAGACAAATAGAGATAGAAAACTGGGGAAGACCAAATGAATATAAAGGAAGCTGTGTTGCTTCTTGGTGGATGGGGATAATAATCATCTTGCAGAGATCTTTCCATTTTCAGCATCAGAAGCCAAAAAGAACAGAAACAGTTATAGTAAATGATTGCAATCCACTGAATCCTAAAGTGCATTAAGAATTTCTCAATTGCAATACTGTGTTACCTGAAGCAGTGAGTCACTTCCATTTCTGTTACACTGCATTGCTGGGCAAGAGCAAGTAGTCTTAAGAGATTGTTTAGGCCTCACCTTTGGGCTTTTTGACCTGGGAGGCAGTTATGGTCTTGACAGAGGTTTCTTTCTATTGCACAGTAATGTTTGATTATTCGCTCTACAGAGCTGCTTTCAGTCTTGACTCTTTCGTATTATTTATTTGCTTTATGTATACTTTATGCTTTATTTATGCTTTGCATTAGAATGGTTGTACTCAGGGTTGCCAAGGGGTCATGACTCACTTCCTAATCCTCATCATTCACTTCCTTCTTGGCACGCAGCAGGAAATACTGCTGGGGCAATCGGCTCAGCCTCAGCGAGGGTGAAAGAGGCAGCACTTTGTATCTGTGTTACTTCAGATCCCCTACAGAGCTATGGAAGAGCTTTCAAAGGAGTGAATCAAGTTCTTTATGGCTCTGTGATTTGCTGGGTGTGACTAAGATGGCATTAATTTTCCCATCCGATTCCACTGTATGGCAGTTACTCCTTTTCCTTGCTGCAGCATCACATTGAGAACCTAAGTGTGTCCATGCCAGGGCATCTGACTGGAAGATGGGGCCCTCACAGAAGAAGGGAATGAGGGTCAAGCCTCCTGCTGCAGCTCATGGTCGGAGACAGTCCTGCTGCCTCCCAGCCACGGCCCATAACGCGGCTTCTGCTGCTAACAGCCTCAACCGGCCCTGTTCTAGGGCTGCCCTCGGAGGTTACAGCATGGGCTCTAAAACAGGAAGATACCGAGTTCTCTCCAGAATTAACAATAAATTAAATTAGTAGTAGGTTAGAATTATACTCTACTGTTATAAGCTAGCAGTAGGATAATACAAATTCTGCTACTTAGTTCAGGATCACTTCTCTTGATCTCTGCCTTGGTGATATTCCAAAGGCAGATAGAACATCATGTTCCCTGCATGCCTATACTGCATAAATCATAACCTCCCAACTCTGAGGAAAGAAAAATGAGAGTTTTACATTGCAGTAATTTTTGATGCTTGTTCTTGAGGAAGAACTAGATTCCTTTTCACATGACTGATGGAGTGCCTTGCGTTTTTAGAGCCAGACTCTGAAACACAGACTCTGCTGTTGCATCTCAAGAATGTCTCTCCCCCATCAGAGACCCATACGTACTGCCTACCTCGCTCCCTAATGTGCACTGTGATTCCCAGTTCCCACACCTCTGATCAGAAAGTGATGGTCATGCTGATAGGGCAAAGGCGGGATGGAGCTAGTCCAGTAAGCACATGAGCTCAGGTCCTAAAACAGTAAATATACTTTGGAATAAGTTCCCAAATATTCTCTTAGAAAACAACGGTGCAGTGCTTTCATGTATTTGTGATTGGATAGACATAAGCACTCCAATGACCAAACTTTTTTTTTTTTGTCTCCTCCTTCCATTACTAATCCTTTTTGCCTTTCTGTCGTATGTCACCGTGAGAGGCTTATTTTATACTCTTGCCTCCTTTGCTTATGACTTCTCAGGAAGAATCTGTAAATACATAATGTTTCTAGTATTCAGTACTTCAGTTCTCAGGAAGGTCGTTATGGTGAGTTTGGAAGATAATAATGTAAAAATTCCAACAGATGTTAACATTAATTTATATGATTCAGGGAGGTGGAGAGGGAAGAAGAAGCCAGGAATTATGTTGTTCCTGCTGGATGCAGGATACCTAGATGAAATATGTTATCCAGATAATCCTCTTTGAAATAAGTGTGTCATTCATTCATATTCATTCATATTACATTATTCATGATGCGTATAGAGAGATTCTAGTGTTGAAAATCCAGCATAAAAAATATTGTATTCCATGTTTATACAATAAATGCTTTATATTTAAGGAGAAAATTGAAAAGAATTATCACAATCCAGTGTTTCCTAATCAAATAACTTGTAGGCTTTTTTTCCCACAGGGTGCTTTTGTATCTTTCAGGCCAGTTTTTTATGGGTTGGTGAGAATTAAAGTATGAATTAAGTCACAAGATTAAGCCACAATAACATGTCCCAGTTTTGACAATATTTAAGAGCTTTCTTGATATGTTTGTATTTTTTTTTTTAACTAAACAGCAATAGTAAAAGTTTTCTTGCAATAGAAAGCTTTTCTAAATGCAATCACAGTTTAAATCCTAAGAATACAACAGAGGGGTTTAAAATGCTTTTTGAAATATACAATAATAGATTCTATTTTCAAAAGGAAGAGTTATTTATTACTTTAGGAAACATTCATGAGCTTATCACTTGGCAAATTTTTTTTGTTTTCTGATAGAAGTGAATACACAAAATCAGAGTGCATCAACTGCTTTTCTTTACCATAAAATCCACATAATTGTTTTTGCTCTTTTTTTTCTTTTTACTGATGGGTATTGTGACATACATCTTGACTAAGTAAGTAAACTAAAATGCCATTTAAGTCAGATAGCACTTCCCCCTTTCTCAGTATACAGTGTTAGCAGTGAATCAAATGTGAACAATTTTCATCACCTTATAATTCATTAGACAATAATGGGAAATTCAGTTGTTCTGTTTTAAGAGGTGTTGTCTATAGATTCTACTCTAGGAATGCAAATACATGCAAGATCAGATGAGACATGTAAGATCTGCTTGTTAGCACGCACCTGATAGCAAATGTCTATGGAGAGATTTTGAGGAGGAGGAGGAAGGAAGAATTCCCCGCTCTATCCCTCTTCCTCATCTCATCAAGACATTATCAGGCAATATAGTTCTTTGAGATGTGTTGTCCACACAAATTTTGTTCTTCTTCTCCCCACTATTCAATGTTCAACCTGTAAGGAATTTACATTGGAAAAAGTGGTGTAGTGATTGAAGCTTGCCCGTTACTTGTCTTTGGAGGGACAGACTATTTGCACATGCATTTCCAGAGTTAAGAGGAATCTGGTCTCTAATGCTGTTCCAGATGAGCTCGGAATTCGGCAATAGTCGCACAAAACGAGGTGACTACATCGAGCATTTATTCGGTGAAAGCCCATAAACAAAGCAAAACATAGATAATCACTCACAAGACAACACCCGCCGGCAGGATCCTGAAACCGAACATCCTCTCAAGCTAACAGATCAGGGAGAGAGAGTTGCTGACCGGCTCCCACGGAGACAGTGTAGGCCCCAGTAGTAGGAGTCTCTCCTTCCCCCCCCCCGCTCTCTGCACTGTCCACTTTATGCCCGGAGCATCCTGGCACGTAGGGTCAGTACGACCCAGAAGGCAGGCTGGGGGGGCAGGCAAACTCTACCTGCAGTTGTGTAACCTTCCCTCCTGGGATACGTATGCACGCAGACCAGCTGGGGGTCCCAGCCCTCAGTCTGAGGGTCCTACCTTCCTCATCTTCCTCTTCCTCCATGGGTGTTTGACCTCCAAAACTAGTTTAGAGGACATCTGCGATTAGGTTGACTACCAGCCCGGTCGAGCCGCCGGCTTCAACTCGTTAGAGGAGGTCCGCTGTGTACCCGACTGAGCAGCTGCCTCCGTGCTCCTTATCACTCAGCCCAGGCAGGCAAACATCCCCTCTCTCAAGGTCTGGATCCTGCTTCCCACAGGAGATTCTTATGGCCTTACAGATCATAAAAATTTCCACCTCCTATACAAATGCATGGATCCTGTGTGCATATCTGTGAACTTGTGTAACCAACACATCTCAAAGTACTGCAGTTGCTGTAAGGTAAGTAACTGTTTTTTTCCAGATAAATAATGTAGTGACTAGCAGTCTAGAAATCAGATCTAGTTTGAAAATTTCTTCACTAGACACATGAAAGATATGATCTTGTTAATATTTTAAACCCACCATTATATGCATTTTTATACACGTGACTCTTGTAGTATTCTCTTTGGACTTTCTTCTTGCTTTGTTTTATTTTGTTTGCTTTTTTTTTTTTTTTCTTTCTCTCTTTTTTTCTTTTGTTCCCATTTGTTTCATATTGCTAGGAACTACTTCAAGCAATCCCAACTTTTGTCATTTCTTTTATGAAATTTAAGGTAAGGGTAAAATGTTGCAGAATGATAGCTCATAGCTCACAATGGACCTTTCGTGCTTGTCGTCTATTTTATCCTGTCTTCGGGTTTCAGGTGTTTTTATATACGCTGGCTTGACAGCCTTATGTTATTCTTTCCAAAAGATCAAGTAGATGAACGGCATGAATCTACTACCATTTAACACCTTTTTTTGTTTAATTTTGTAAATATGTAGAGATATTATAGAAAAACAGATCAACTTACCTATAGTGAATCTCAGTGTTTTAGTTGTCTTAAATGTCTACATTTAAATATGTAGACATTGAAATGTCTGCATATATAAGTATGAGAAAATAGTGCTAGATTATAGATATGTTTCTGCTAGTCTAACCTTAGATGGGTCTTTGGATTTGTGGAATAGATATTAGATTATATGCGTTATTGTGTAAGTGATGTATGTGGATTTTCTGTTTGAAGGAAAGAGCATTTATGTATACTTGCATTCTATTCTCTGCAATTTTCATTCACATAAATTACAGTGAGGCTTTGAAAGATAATTTTTTTTTAACCTTGGATGTTTAGATACTTAAAATTTTCTTGTGTGAGCTGAGAGAAATTTGGAAGTTTAGCAGATAGAACTTTTATATTTGAAATTAGCATTCATAGATGAAACTAGAGGACTGCAGATGTGAATATATTAGGAAGAGATAACAGTTGCCGCTGCAGGTAGTTGAACTGATGTGATCTGATTAATTACTATTATTTCACACCATTTTTTAAGATTAAATAAAAAGTTATTTTCAACCAAGTATGATCATTGGTTCATCTCATGTTATGCATAGCTAATGATATATGTTGAAATGGGGATAAATATATATAACTAAGTAATTCCCATAGTCCCGACTCCATTAAAGCAAATGTTTGGAAAGCCTAGATGAGACCTTCAGGCAACTCGTTAGCCTTACACAGCCCCCGTGCATCTCTTGAGTTACTGAGGAAATGAATTGGTAAATTCTCTGTCAATTATTTTGTCTTGGTGGCAGCTCAAATGTAGAGGAAGAGCACTCCTTGAGAATATACATGATGCAAAATTTTTCTTTCTTTCTACTCTAGTGAGAATCAAGTAATTCAAAGATAATATTTTCACCACAAAATCTTGATTCCACCAGTAAGAGTTCCCCAATGTAAGAGGAATTTCCTGACCAGGAACTGTAAAAATAACTTCCTGAGCACATTCAGTAATTCAGTGTCTGCCTTTGAGGACAGATTTTAGTAGGTCATTCTCCAAAGATGATGCTTCCACAGTACATCCATGATGCTGATGTCAAGTGAATGTGTTTCAGTGCTGACAGTAACATGTACATATAAACTAGAGATCCTAGGGAGATTGCCTCACATTTAAACATTTTTAAAAGGACCCTTATTTTCTGGGTACAATACATCTCTGAAAAATAGATAACATTTTAGAGGGGATTTAAATGCTTGTGACTGAAAATTCTATCATGCTTTACTTGAAAATATGAACAGCTTTATAGCTACGTATTATATCACCCAACCAAATACTTCTTTTCGAGTTTGTAATTAAATTTCTTATGAAACATGCACGTGTATTTTCAGCTCTGCAAACACCAAAGTATTCTTTACTCTGTAATTTTCAAATTCACTTTGCACCTCAGCTGAAAAACTTCTTTGTTAATTTAAATTACGCCCCCTTCTTATTATATTGGAACCTATAAGTCTTTTTCTTCGATTACATTCTTTCATGTTCTTTGACTGTTGAGTTCCCCAGTTTCTTTACTCATCTCTGTGAGTCGGTGAAAATTCATAGACATCATCAAGATAACACTCTAAAATGCTGTTTGGAGGCAGCATGCAGGGCACAACTGATAATGGCTTGGAGAAATTAAAAGAAATGTGATCATAGATCAAAGATCTTGATACTAGGGAAAGCACTATCTATTCTCCTAGATGGCTTTTCATTGATGGCTTATGTTCCAATCTGTATACTACTTGAAGTTTGCAGGCTTTAGAAAATTATTTACCTGTTATTTAGGAGAATACCCTCTTTTTAAGGGTACAGATCATGAAGCATGAGTGAATTTTTAGATTTATATAATAATAATTTAACACCATTAATTTAGGCAGTTCCTGAAACATCTAGATCTGCAACATTTGTCTGACTAAAATAGCAACATCCCCCACCCCAAAGAAAAAACCCAACCACAAAATGATTGCAACTTCTTAACTTTATCTTTTCACTTAATGTCAGAGAAATGACACTGTGCTCTTCTGGTCTTCTTTATCTTGAGTAAATATAGAGGTATTCTTAAAGCTAATGATATTCTATTTTCAAAGGACCAAGTCTGTCTGGTTACTATGATTTTAAGCTGTGTTAAGAGGAAATCTTGCAAAATACATACTTTGCTCAGATTTCTTCATGAGCTGTTGTGACCACAGAGGCCTTCATAAAGACTTACACTGAAGATAGAATTTTCAGCAAAAACAAAACAAGCCTCAGAGAATTAAAATTTACTGTTTGACAGAACTGAAATTATAGTGTGAATTAAAAGTAATATACACAACTGTTCCCGTCTTGATTTTAGGGGTATGTTACCTAAGGTTTCAGTTCCTAAGATTACTCTAAGACTATCAGTCTGTGAAGATGAATAGTTTAGTGTTACTTCTATGGTTCTGGCTGCTAAATATTATTAGAGATCTCAATCGGCTTATTAAACTTCACACTCCTAATGCATGAAAAGCATTTAATGCAGACGTTATTTTCTTAATAGTTTAGTAAGTTAAGAACCACTTTATACATTTTTCTTCTTTCTTTCATAAGGAATTAATCCTTTCATTTCACACATACAGGTATCAAAGCAGAATAGCTTTACTTTTATTTTCCTTCCATGTACCCAAATAATTTGACAGTTTGGAAACCTCGTTGCCTCTTGAGAAGCCACATGCATTAATGAGATCCCAGCATGACAGAGAGCTGGAAAAGGGATGTGTCATATATGCCTTCTCCTTTTTCTTGGGCACATATTTTTGGTGAAAAGAACTAAAGGGAACTTAAGGCTGTTCTAGTGCAGCTACTTTAATATAGTGTTGATACGGCTGTAACTTTTCGGCTAAGAATTTATCTGGTGATTTACCAAATATAAAGAATGTATTTTCATGATCTCTTGTTCAAAATCTGTCCAACCAGCTGCCACTGTTTTGATTAGAGGATTAGAAGGAGAAGAAGCAGAAATGCTTCAAGGAGTTCCTTTCTTATTGACAGGCCCCCCAGTGAGCTGAAGGGACCCCAACCAGCAGTTCCAAGCTGTTAAAATGATTGGGAGAAGTTATAGCTGACATACTAGAAACAGTTTTCGAAGAAAGGAACCATACTGACTTCCTTCCTAGATTAGGATCTTGTTAAAATAAAAGAACTTTGTCTCTTAAAAGTGCACTCGGTGACTAGCCTTCTTGGTATAACGTATGGTCCAGTTTTGCTGGTCTCATGTAATGTTTGAAACTTAATGATTCCTTTTAAGTAATTATCTCATGTGGTCTGGTGTAGCAATCTGACAGTCACTGTTTTTTTCAGAAATATGGCCTTGCTGGTTTCAAAGAGTAACTTCTGATTATAGCCAGCACCTGTAGCTTGTTGGTTGGAAATCTGAGACAAACACTTGTATCCCACAAAACCTCTCTGTTAATCTGCTAACCTCATATAACATGCTCATGGACCTGAGATTTCCTGTTAGTATTTCTCTGTTGTTCACTGCCTGATCACTGAATCCAGAAGAGAACTTTGCAGCCTTGCAGAGAACTAGTGCCATGACAGATTAAAGTGTTAAAGCAGAACTTGAAAAGAAATAGGCTCTTCTTCAAAGCCATACAATAGTGTGGAAGCAAAGGAAACCGACTACTTTATACTTCACAGGGTTTTGTTTGTTTGTTTTTTCTTTTGTTTTCTCCTTGCTGAAACTTCCTCTGTGAGAAGCTGGCAAAATAAAATACTTTACTGTCTCAATTCAATTACCTTTTACTGGAAATTCACTCTGAATATATATGGAAGACAAGAATTATCTGTTGAGATACATTTAAATGACTGTGGTGTTAACTTCAGAAGAGAACTGCAAGTAATAGCTGTGACACTACAGTGACCCGAATAGTCATTGTGTTTTCACACATGTCTACATGTTAAGTTCTTCCCTCAATCCCAAGAAGTGCTTTTTAGTTAGACTGCACAAAGTAATCAGAGAATTTGGCCCAGATGTTTCCACTGACTTTCACTACAACTAATGAACTTTACTTGCTGGAGTGATGTTGATTTTATCTGACACCTCTATTAATAGGCTGCAATGTTTTTTGCATTTGTGCTAAAACACAGAAGGAAGATCGGCTGGTGCTGAGAGACCTAAAAGTGTGGGCAGAGCAGTTTGAAAGAGACTTAGTCCGTGCACAAGCGATAGAAACAAGCTTACAGGAGAAATATCAGGTAAGGAAGTGGGAAAACTTTGTATGATAAGATATTATTCCCCTGGTTACGTGTAATATGTGCCACATAATTTTATGCAGCCTGTACATATATCGTTTGACATAGTGTGGCTTATTGGAATAAGGTTACAAATTAGATTGCCCTTCATTTGTGGAGGAATTATAGTGTCAGCTCAAGCTTTGCTACTTAGAACTGTGCACAGATGGTTTGCCTAACACCAGTCTTTTTCTAGCAGCGTGAAGAAGGGCTGTCCTAGTTAGAAGTGAGCATGTGTCTGTACAACCTTTCCAGATCCTGCATGATATAGTTCAGATGGTGAGGTATGACTGAAGGCTGGGTGAGGTGACAGGTGGAGAGAACAGGGCTTAGAGGTTCATTTTTAGCACATCTCCCAAAGGTTAGTATCTAAAACTTTCATAGAAATTTCTGCCTAAATTTTCTTCTTAAGCTTGGCTGCTCTCCTGTCCATCCCAAGCGACATTCAACCTGTTTGCTGCTTTTTCTGACTGAAGAATTTGGAAATACCACCTATGTTTTCCTGGAGTCCCACTTATGTTTTCCCGAGGCTATTAGGCCATTTTAGTAAAATGCAGTTCAAGGAAGGCTTTAAACATACAAATTTACTGCTATTATTCTTTTTGTAGAACTAGGATTTTTTTTTTTTTAAATCAGCATAAATTTCTAATAAAAGAGGCAGTATGACATAAATGCTGTACAAATTCCTCCTTTTGTGCTTTTTTCTTTTCTAGTCGTTTAAACATTTCAGAGTACAGTATGAACTGAAGAGGAAACAGATTGAACTTGCAACTCAGTCATTACGGAAAGATGGTAAATTATCACTTGATCAAGCTATAGTGAAGCAAGCTTGGGACAGAGTTTCATCCAGGGTAAGTTAAAAAATTAACATGCTGTCTATTTTATATTAAATGAAGGGCAACTCTTTTAAAGTCATTTAAGCACCTATTTTGTATTGACTGTTTAGGTATTAGGAACCAAGTCTCTGGCAGTGTTGAATTATATTCTGTTTGCTTTGAGAATATTTACTGTACTGTTCCTTGTAAAAGTAGCTCAAGCAAAGATTCAAAGCATTGATTTTAAAAAACTAGGTACTATTCTTGCTCAAACTACAATATTTTAATGTAAATTGCTAAAGCCATCTGCAAAATCCTAGTATGCTACGCTTATTTAACAACAAGAAAGTTTCTTTGTAACCAATGCTAAAGCCTTAGGATAAAAATAAAGCTTTAATGATATTTTTAGTCTGAACTTGCAGTAATAATAAATGAATACTGGTATTCAGAACAGTAATTTTGCAATAATTAAGTGAAAAATCTCAAGTAAGTAATATTGGTCATTCCAACTGAAAAATAATTAAGTCATTATTACTCAGTGTATCATCATAGGATTTTGTCATCATAGATGTGTATTTAAGAAAGGAAATATTTAAAAGTATTTTGGAGTTCTGACATGCTTATTTTTGTCATTTATCATTTCGAAAACTATGTTTGCTGATAGCACAAACTACTGCTATGCTCTTGACTTCATAATCCCTTGGGACTTATATGCATTTTACACACACAAGGTATAATACAAAAAATTATGCAAGAGTATGAAATAAGTGACATTCAACAGAAGGCAGTCTCATTTGTCTTACTGTGACTGTTAATTGATAGAATACCAGATTTTCTGCTCGCCAGTTGGTCTAGTTTATGCATGGTCAGTTGTGCAACCCAATTATCCTTTTGGAAGGGAAAAAATCTTTATAGATATGTTGATGCCTATGATAATGCTGTAATTTGAGAAGTATGTCATGTGATATACCTAGGTTTGCCTCAAATATATTTTGTTTTACCTTTTTTTTTTTTTTTTTTTTTTTCTTCTCCAACATAAAGTGTCTGGGTTTTGTTTTTTTTGTGGTTGCATTTTGTTTTCCTTCGATATTTGTCTGTACATTTAAACAAGGACTCAAGTTCAATCTTGTTTACTTTTTTTCCTTTTTTATTTTATTTTTTTTCTCCCTAGCTACTTGATTGGCATGTACACCTTGATAAATCTCTTCCTGCACCTTTGGGGACCATAGGTGCTTGGCTTTATAGAGTAGAGGCTGCTCTGAGAGAAGAAATAACTATTCAGCAAGCTCACGAGGAGACAGCAAATATAATCCATCGGAAGCTTGAACAACTTAAGGTAGATCGAGAGGCATTCATTCTGTGCATTATGTTTTGTTGATTGGAAGGTTTTAAATCAATCATGCTATACAAACAAAGATTGCTATTTGTGATTTGAAGGCTAGTTGTCTTCTGCAAGTTCCATTTGGGGTAAGTTTGCCTCATTTTGACAGCAGCTAAAGGTTATGTGTCTTCCTTTCAGTGATAGCCTTAACTGTCATGTCTGTGTATCTTGCAAGTGATGTGCAGACTTGTATTTGATTTTTCTCTGCTGCTTCTCTCTGAAAATTTCATGCAGAGCTAGTAAGTCGGCTGCAGAGTTTAACCTGTAAGAACTGGTTAGGTGAAGAGAGAAGGGGCAGGAGTAAGTAGAAAAAGGGAGAGAGAAATCAATTGAAAAAGAGAAAGGGAAAGAGGATTCTTAAGTGCACTGATATTCAATACTGTTGATCCTGTAGTCGAGACTGGGAGAAAATAAAGTGAATTTTTACAGTATTGCAAATGACAAATTGCATGAAACGTCCACTCAGCTGCAGTAAATGGGAAACTTTTCCAGGTGAATTTTAATAACTTTGCTGTTACTCTTTGCCGAATCCAAGTTCTAATTTAAAGCCGAACTGTGATTTTGTGTGTGTGTGTGTGTGTGTGTGTGTGTGTGTGTGTGCATGCGCGCATTTATGTAATATATTATGAGAAAGGTATAGACAGCAGTTGTTGGAGAGATGATAAAAGAAACTGAGAAAGAAAATAAAAAGGATAAAGGAAAAATGATGGTGTGGAGAAGGTTTGCAATTGTGGCAATAAGACTTGTTTTATATTGTTTCTCTATCACTATTATTGTAAAACTTGATTGTAATTTTTTGATGCTTGTGGTTTGGATATGTGTTTTTTATTTTTAAAAAGTCATGCCATATAATGAAAAGCTGAAAAATTTCATGGTCATCTTGGAATAGTCAGAATGGACAATGGATGTTTGCTGGAAGATGAGCTGAGTCTCTCTCCCAACTATTACTTTCATACTGGAGTCAAGTGCTAGATAACACAATTTAACCAAAACAATATTAAAAAAAGGAGGAAGTTATTGTTGTCTTTGAAGGACAGACTTCATAATGCTCAGTCTGACTGGTATTCTTAAGACATCAAGATTTTCAGGACATAAGATCTGGTACTTGATTACAAAAAGCGAGCCAAATGCATTTTTGCTCTTATAATCACCATTGACCTTCTTTTAATACGTTCATAAGAAACAGAAAACTGTGTTTGCTAAATTGTAATTCCTTTGCATCTCAACTGCTGCGGTCAATGTGGGATTTTTGCTCCAACAAGTAACGTTTGGTATTGGTTATTCTGTGCTAGGTTAATTTTCCCAAGGGAACTGGGAAAGCTTCAATAGAAGTAGTATGTATATCAGCTCCTGGAATTATTTTTGGCGTTTACAGTGATGAACCCTGATTGGATAGTACCAGCAGTGCATCTTATCAGAGTACTTTTTCAATCAGTGTCTGTCAGGAAGCAGTTGGGGCTTATTTGCTGTTTTGAGATAGTTTCATCACATTCTTTTTATCTTTGTTTCAGCTGACAATGGGTTGTATTATATAGCTTATGGCTATTTGCTGAGAATTCAGAATGTATCAGCTTACTTAGACAAACCTTCAAAGCATTAGATAAACAGTTAAGTTCATTTTAGTTAATATTGCCACCAACATCACGAAATTAAGGAAAATATCTCCTTGTTCAGACTCATTTTGTGGAGCAAGATTTCGCTTAGGGGAGTGTATTACATAAAAGTTTCAATGGGCTTCGTGATGATGTTGCATGTTGAAAAGTGCTGTGCTTTATTTTGACTAACTTACACGTGTTAGGGACCATCTGACTTTGGCAAGGTTGCAAATGCAGCTACCCAAGATACTTATTCCAAGTCTGTCCTTTGCAGGAGAGAACATTAGTCTCAAGATATCCTTAGAAAGGTTTTTTCCCATGGTAAAATGAGTGCATCGCTTGCAACTGAGGAAGTCTGATTCATTTCCCTTCATAGCAAGGTCTCTGCCGAAGCAGAAAACTGAGGAAAGATAGGCAGGTTGATGGGGATATTGGGTAGATTTGGTGAGCCGAGCCATTGGAATTGCTATGGTTTTCTTCTGCGCAAGCCCTGGATACGGCATGTGAGGAAATCCTCCTTCAGCGCCTGGAGCAGGGAGACCTCTGTGCTCGATGCGCTGGTCAGCCTTGGGTTCACCCAGGGGAGGGGGGATTCATGTGACCCCCTGCATCTAGAGCCAAATATCCCCTGCTTTGTTTCCTCACAGCCTCTGGGGACTTGGCCTCCTATCGGTACAGAAACCGGTTCAGAGACTGTAGCCAGTCATTAATTTTAATAAGTAATCTCCAGGAAACCGTTTGAAGCAGTGTTGCTTAGTTACAGTCGCAATGTGCTCTGCTCCGAGGTTTTTGCTGGTGCAGTTCTTATCACAGGAACACAGGCTGGATACCACATTCTGCATTCACTCGTGTAATGTATAGAAAGCAGTTTTGAATCCCTTTGATGCTGATAGAGGGACAAGTTCACTAAATATTGAATTTGTATTTACATGAGAAGCTCTGGATCTTCTGCCTTTACATAAAGAAGTAGTTTAGTCACAGCATGTTTGAATCAATACCTAATAAAGGTTAGTATCCATTATAAAGATTTAAACGGTAAATTTAGCAAGACTGTACCATTGTGATATTAGTGTATTTGCAGGCTGTATTTCAGGGATTATTTAAATATAGTTAAGAGTTCAGGTTTTGTTAAATCTCTGCAGTATGCATCCTGCGCTTTAAAGCAGACACTGCTTCTGCAGAGCATCTCATAAGGGGATTCCCTGTGTAAATGTTCAAGCGGCTGTAAATGCTTTTATAATATGCATAACTTTGCATGCAAATGTGACAGCATGATCAAATAGTTAACTATACTGAGTCATCAGTGCAGCCTTAAAATTGTGCTTATTAGTTAGGTAGCCTACTGTGAGCCTTCTCTCTCTTAATCTCTCTCTCTCCCCCTTTAAATCGAATCAGGATCTGCTGAAAAACGTAGATGGTCACAAAAAGACATTCCATGAGATCCACCGGGCCAGGTCTGTTAACGGAGTGCCTGTTCCATCTGACCAATTAGAGGACATGGCAGAGAGGTAAGGCTTTCGATCTGAAATGAAAATCCTCTGTGAATGAAAGGGAACCTGTGCGCGTTAGAATCTGTTCATGTAGAAATCCCTGTCTAATTATGTTTCACGGTAGCAAGCATGAAAAAAAAAATGGAAGGATCATCCCCTCCACCCTACAAATATAAATAAAAATATGTTCAATAGCATGATGCATTAAAGAATTGAGAGTCAGCCTAAGCTGTAGGTTTTAGAAAGTGATACTTTTTTACATTGATCCTGTTATTACTTGCTCCTGGGCAAATGTTATGTAACTTCAGATGCATGTAAAAGAAAAATAAAAATGACTTTGCAAAACTTAATAGTATATAAACTGATATTTTCTGTGAATCAACATCAGTAATTCATTAATGCTACTAAGGAGCAGGCATGATCTGAACTATGATCATGCAAAATTAAATATATTTTAGAATTAGAGGTAGATCAAAGATTAGAAAAATATCTCACTCATAACTAGAGCTTCCAGTTTCTTCTACAAAATGAGTATTGCTGTGTTTTACTACTGTGTGATTCATTTTCTAGGTTTAATTTTGTTGCCTCTTCATCTGATCTCCATCTGTTGAAAATGGAGTTTCTGGAACTAAAATACCGTCTACTGTCACTCTTAGTCCTTGCTGAATCAAAACTAAAATCATGGATTATCAAATATGGAAGACGAGAGTCAGTAGAACTACTTCTTCAAAATTATATTGTAAGTTGAGTTTGTCGTCTTTTTATTTTTTTCAAATATTCATACTTAAGATGAAGGAAAATAAGTAAATAAAAAGTAGAAAGAGGAATTACACTTACCAGTTAACAACTTTATGACTGAATTCCGAAGGTACATCTTTTGAGAGGTGAATGTACCTTCTGTGTGGAAGAACCTTAAATTAGAAAGCTAAATGTGAAAAAGATGCTATTTGCAGCATTTCTTCTAACGCAGAAATAATGTCCCAGTTGCTAACGGCCTGAACACCAACTCACTGAGCATACCTGGAGGCTCTGAATCCAAGATTTTGACTTGCTTTGCATACGAATTCCAAAGAAATTCGTTTTCTCTTCTTTTACATCAGTGTATATGTCCTTTATGGTGCTAATACACAGTACAGTATGTAGACAGAGGAGGTTTTTGGGGTACCATCTCCCACAGTACAAAAAAAAAGTTCTCCAATTGTGTGAAGAAGTCATGCTGCATCTGTATATTTATCGAATAAAATATATTGCCAAAGGAATAATTTTATACTTCTAAGGAATATTTTTTTGCCCTCCTGCTCAGCATTAGAATATTAAATCCAATACGTTGTTTCTGTGTTCAAAGAGATTGTTCCAGCTCTTCATCATCCCTATATCTCTTTAAGAACCAGAGGCTATTGACTGACCAATGCTCACTGATACTTTCCCTTTTAGTGTCATCCTGTTGTATCTTGTTAAATCCATTCTTGCAGTGGCAACTGGTTGGCAGAATGGCATCACTGCTGCGTTTCTATACTGGAGCATGAATGGAGGGATGTTTTCAAAAGGAGGGCTAAGCTTAACATTTCCCTTCCCTCTAATCCACAGGAGAAAGAAGTGCCCTGGAGAATTCAATTTGGAAAAAAAATCATGCCCTACTTAGGGTCTGGATGCTGGGTAGAAAAAACTAAAAAACTACTTATGGCCTTATAGCCCAGTGCTTCTTAATGCTAGGGAGGCAAACTCAATAAAGCTTCCTTGTGAAGTGGGGGTTGAAGACCTACTTATGTTTTTCCCTTTCTGATTTAAGAGAGTCATAAATATTCAGGTATTATGGACAAGCTCTGCAAAATTCCAATGGTCGTTTAAAACAACACTGTTTGCTAGAGTGATATGCAATAACTAGGAGTTATGTATGTTCCATAACACTGCCTTTAAGAGTGCTAAAAGATGACAAGAAAAATTATTGAGGGAGTGGATAAGCTTGGGTTTTAGCTTACTGTTTTATATCACATTCTTTTTTTTTTTTCTTTATGCATTCTAGCTTATAAATAAAAGTGGTGTCTTGTTACTGTATCCCATCATTTTTCAGTAGCTTGTCATATGTCATAAATAAAGGTCATCTTAGATTATACACCAACAATCTGAAGATTATATAGTACCAGAACGTCGGCTGTAATGGAAATATTAAGACACTGGAGTACAGTCATGCATGTATCTTAACACATAGTTGTTCTTTAGAATTGCAGTGCTAACACTTTTTTCTCTTTTTTCTTAATGCTATATATTTTCAGAAACAACAACATATTTTCTTTAATGCATCTTGTCAACTAAGATATTATTACTCAGTAAAGTGGTTATAGTCTATTTAGTTTTAGAAAATATTTCTAAGTGCTCTCATACAGTACTGATTCTAAGTAGTTTGGTATCGTTTCTTGACTTCTCTTATGAAGTGTTTTTGAATAAAACAGAATAAAATGTGTGAGGCGTTTGGCAAAAGTGAAGGCAGGAGTTTACTGCATTAATGCATGCAATTTTGTATATTTTATGGAATATATTTCTTAACACAATGCAGAGAAAAGTTCTTATTCTCCTTGTATGCTAATTTATGTGCTTATAACTACATTTTTAAATTATGCAGTAGGTAACTAGTGATTTCTTGTCAAAACTGTAAAAGGTTTTTAAATGAGAGTTTTTTATATACTAGCTGGTGGAAAGGTTTTAAAGCTTTTTCATGTTTTTTTCATGTGGGTTGATGAATACAGAGTTTCATTCTTCTCTGCCGAGGACATTCAATTTTGGCTTTATATGGAACTCTGCTATATGGTGCTAGTGCTACTATGTGCTAGTACGTGGAGCCGTCTGTCCACTCAGACATTCCAAATCTTGTGTACACATACCTGACATCTACTCCTCTGACACTGCTAAGACTGTAACTGGGGTGGTATGAGCAGTAGCATAGGATGCAAAACCATTTCAAAGCTTCAAATTAGTAAAAAAGGAAGAAAATTTGAAAGTCCATTTTAAAATATATGTGTGTGTGTGTTATATCAGCCTTTATAGCAGTGATAATGCAAGAGATCCTGTAATAATATCCTTGCATAATACGGACATGTAATATTAATGTAATATTTCTGAAAGGACATAAAAACAAGACTAGTCAGTGCTGTTTGGTAGATAAAATGGCATAATTTTGTGATGAAATATTTCCATATAAGTTATTCATCACACTGGAACACATTACATAGCTAAAATATCTCTCCCAACGGAAAAACATTCTGTTGCACTTTGAAAAAGCAGTATCTCTTTGTGCAGTATTTCCTTAATGTTATTTTCACCATTTTCAAAAAAGGTAAAGTGAAGGATAGCCAAGGTGTTTCATCTCAATCTGAAATCTGCATTTACAAAAGAACAATTTTTAAATCTTAAGTGGATTTTGAATTTTGTGGTGACATTCTGCAGAGAAGAAAATCTCTTATTAAAATGATACCAATTTGCTTTCAGTGCAGGAATAGTTTCCATTAAATAACCTTTACAATAGTTGTTTGGTTTCTGCACATCACATCCAAATTATCATACGCTATGAATTCTAGCAAGACCAAGCAACTAGCAGACTGCCTCAGGGGAATTTAAATATTCTTTTGCTATGCAAAGCAAATAAACAGAGTTAGTGAGTGGAGACTATGCTCTACCATTAATTTGAAAAGGTGAAATATTGTTCTATAAATGAATGGAGCAATTAGTGAAGAATATTATAACTATCATGATGTACCTTAATTTTAGCGAAGTTATTGTTATTCTTAATATTTATATTCTTTTTCTACATTATTTTTTTCTTCTTTTCAGTCTGTTATTGAAAATAGCAAATTCTTTGAGCAGTATGAAGTTACATATCAAATCTTGAAGAAAGCAGCTGAAATGTATGCCAAAGCAAGTGGCTCAGGTAAATGCCTGTGTTTGTATTGTCAAGAAGATACAGTTTTAATATCTTTACATATAAACATTCCCTAAAAAGATCTTCTAATCTGTTTCATCCCTGCAGTACAGCTCAAATGCAGCTGTGGTCCAGCAGAGAGATGAGTCTTTGGATAGTAATATTTCATTATCTCTAGCATGAGATCAGCTGGTGCAGAGCAGCCTGCCTTCCTAACAGATTGGTTTTAAAATCAGTGTAAAGGTGATCAGAATTTCCATAATATTAAATGCAGGCATAATATGTGTTTCTATATTATACAATATAATATTCTCTGCTTTTAAGGATGCTTTCTCTCTTGCTTTCTTCTGCTGCAAGTGAACGCCCCATTGAATATGCAGTGTGACTGTGTTAATAATGCACTTTTTTATGTACTTATCCTTAGTGTTTAGAACACAGGCTTAATTTCTCAGTAATAATTTTGTACTAAAATTAGGCTGTGAGCTGAGCATATGTGTATAAACACCTACAGAAATAGATGTTTTAGTAAATTGTAATTCCCAGATGGGAATAGATAAGATTTACAAAAAAAAAAAAAAAAAAAAAAAAAAAAAAAAAAAAAAAAAAAAAAAAAAAAAGCAAACAATTAATATGTCATTTGTATCTCAGTGGAAGAAGTTGAGAATGTCATGAAATTCATGAATGAAACATCAGTGCAATGGAGGAACCTCTCGGTAGAGGTGAGAAGCGTAAGAAGCATGTTGGAAGAGGTAATTGCAAATTGGGACAGATACAGCAGCACTGTTGCAGGTCTGCAAGCCTGGCTGGAGGATGCTGAAAAAATGCTGAATCAGCCTGAACAATCGAAAAAGGTATGGAATAATAGCAGCTGTTTCTGGCATTTTGTGAATTATGAAATATGAGATGTGTTTGGGGTTTTGCTTTGTTTTGCAAAATGTCATAGGAGAGGATGAGGGCTCAGGGTGAGGTTTTTGAGTATTTACCCATTGACTAGATATCCTTGAATCCTCAGAATATTTTTAAGTTTCTGTCACACTGTCTGCATTCTTATTAGCTGTTTAAAATTTTGCATATGTAGTATGAACAAATATTTTTATATAGACGGGCAAAGAACAAAAATGTCATCTGTGAGGACATGGTCAGAGGCATCTTGGACGTGAACTTAGGACAGCAGCATTGCTCATTGTGTTGTTATATACTCCACTAAAAACAAAGGCAAATACAACTCTTAATAGCAAGCTGCATAGTCATGCGCTGTGTATGAAGACATCTAAAAGTTCTTTTTCCATTGTTTTTTCACCATATGGATGATAGCTTTCAATATAAATTTTCTTCACAAGTGAACATTATCCATGTTGCGTTATGTTCGATGGACAAGTAATTAAGCTTACAGGTTAATACCTGTAAGCTCCCCTGGTGTTTTAGAAGTGTTTCAGAGAATTTGTTTTGAAGACCTGCGATCATAAAAATCATTTTTCTATTGCATTATGTTCTAGTATTAGAGTACTGAAGCAGTAACTCACATTCGTGAAACTTCAGTAATGACCCAGACCAACCTGAATGATGATGATGCAATGTGATAGCTGCCACTTTGGGATGGGATAACAGTAGAAAATTTTCACTTCCGATTTTCATAGATCTACAAGATGACAAACTGATATCAGCGAAGGAAAGACCATTTTATGTTACATGATAAAGCAGTGTAATTTGGAAGGAGGACTGAGGAAAATTTGGTAATTTGAGCTGATGCAGGAGAATAGCCTTTTAAAATAAAAATAAACCTGTAAAAAGGATTCATTACTCTAGCATATTTTAAACATCAAAAGTTTCTATTAGTGAGCAAGATGGATGGCTTGTATCCATGTATTTTTATCCTTATCTTCATCTAGGTTTTCAAAGCAGATACCTGTACGTGTCCCTACCTTATATAATTTTCTTCTGATGTCTAGTCAAAATCTAAAAGTACATTTGACTACTTAAAACCTTTCTGCTATCTGAACAGTCTTAAATAGTTTTGCAAAAATGACATGAAAATATTACTGTTCCTGAAATGCTATTTCTTAGAAACTATTTCCCTGGCTCTTGCCAAGCAAAAAGAAAGAATGAAGGTGGGAGGGGGGGCAGTTAGTCTTGTCTATTGGTTTATGTGTGTGAACCTTCCTGCAAGAGACACACACACACACACACACACACACACACACACACACACAGGCATTTCACAGTGACTTGGCTATTTAGGTTGTTTCACCAGAACATGGGGAAAACCCGAGACAGCCGTGCCTTTCCCTTCACCACTGCTCCAAGGTGGGAGTAGCAGTGGTGAAGCAGCAGTCTGCTCAGGTCTCCTGGGGCATCCGGCCCTTGCTGAGCTTCGCATTGCTCACGGAAGGGGAAAGATCTCTATGGCTGTGTGTGCTCCAGGTTACTGTCAACCCATGCTAAGTCAGTACAAGACAAATCAGATGAACCCCCACAGTATTTCCAATTATGGATCAAATCCTTTCTCTTCAGGGGGAGTTCCATTAATTTAACTGAAGATACTCACTGGCATAAAAATGAGCTGTGAGCAAAATGATAATATTTTTTAATTCAGTAGGTTGTGTCATGGACTTAAAAAAATCTGCTTTGATATACCTGATATACCCAATACGAAGTTTCAGAAGATAACTATTTAAAGAGTTTTATCAAACTTTTAGTAGCTGGCAACTAAATTTTCATGTTGTGGTATAAGCTAACTGCTTTTTGCAAAGACTTAGGAAAAGTGGTGTCATTTTGTTTTTCAGGATTTCTTTCGGCATTTGCCTCACTGGATCCAACAGCATACAGCCATGAATGATGCTGGTAATTTCCTCATTGAAACGTGTGATGAGACCATTTCAAGAGACCTTAAGCAGCAACTCCTGTTACTAAATGGAAGGTGGAGGGAATTGTTTATGGAAGTTAAGCAAGTATGTGTCTTAGCTTTTATTACTTTTAAATAGTTACTTTGTCATTTCTGTCGTTCTGTGTAGGCAAGGTACCTAACTGTTCACAACTATTTGTATTAGAAATCAGTCATTGACAACAGTCTCTTATTATTGACTATTTTTGCCTTTTTTTTAATCTTTGGATTATATGGATTTTTTTTTTTTTTTTTTTTTTTTTTGGACACTTTCATTAGTATAACCAGTCGTTCTTTACAGCTGCCTGTCTTAAGCCAGATAAAATTTCTAATGCATGTCCTTAATGATCTTTTTAAACATGATTGTTTTAAATAGCTATTTTTAACATAAGCTCTATAAAGCTAAGTGGTGAAAGTGAATATGTCCTAGCGGTCTTTAATGAATGTTACACTCAGTAACTGTACTGAAACAGCATGTACAGTGCTAGTTAATTAAAAAGAAAAATTGTCTGGCATTACTTTTATTACCTTTACTTCTTCACCTTTTGGGGTTCAACTGATTGGAAAAGCATGTTTTTATATGCTCCTTAGAAAGTCAAGAGTGGATATAAAATAAAACTATGCAAAAGTATTTCATTTCTCATAAACACATCAGAAAATATATTTCCTGGAGTCATGGTTTATTTAATGGTATTCTCTCCTGTCAATGACTTTAAAACAGCAGTTGTGTATTTGAAGATGCAGAACCTTTTTTATTTACTGACATGATTATTTCAATCATAGTCAAGAAGTTGCATAGAAAAAAATGGTTTTCCCTTTTTTTAAAAATTTTTTTAAGCTTTTGTAAATTATTCCTTAGAATATTCTGAAGCTCTATTCGCTTATGTTCTTTAGGGTGATTCACCTTGGAACTTGTAATGCCCAGAATGCAAATGCCCTATTCTGCAGCTTTTCTCAGTGGCCTTTTGTCATTTCCTCATACAGTTCCTCCCTTCTACCATGTCCTGTGTTCTCTCTCCTTTGAGCTAGTAGTTCTTTTTCTGACATTTTCCTTTTCCTTCAGCTTTTCTAGTCTTCCATATTCTTTTCTCTTCAAAGTATTTTCAAAGTTGATACTCTTAAGTGATTAGAAATGAATTGGTGTGTTGATTCTAGGTTAGAAGCAAATGAAAGCTGGGATTTGAAGAATGGTACAGACCTTAAAAAATGTTAAAATTTGTTCTGTGAATGAAGTGTAGGAAATGATTTTTTTTTTTCCTCTTTCAATATCAATATGATTAAAAATAATGTAGACCTTTATTTTATATTTTATTTATTATGATTTTTCTCGCAAGCATTTGTTCTGAAGATATATTAATTGCCTTATTTATGTAGTTGTCACATTTCTCATTTTGGTGTTTGTTTGCTTGTTTGTTTGATTTTATTTTGCATTTTCTTAGTATGCTCGGGCAGATGAACTGGACAAAATGAGGAAGGAATATGTGGATGGTGTTGCCCATTTGACAGCTTTTGTTGAAGAAAGCAATAGAAAATTTTCAATGCCTGTAGAAATGTCCTTTATAGATGTTAAGTTGTTTGTTCAAGATTTAGAAGTAAGTTTGTTTCTTCCATTCCTTTCTTTTTCCTTCATAAGAGAGAACATTCAACTGTTTAATTTTAAGGGCAGAGTATAAGATTATTTTGTATATGTTTCCATTATTGCTATTTTTATACCTTTTATATATAGTTTCTGCATTAGCTAATGTAAATTACTGCATTCTGTGAATGACGTTTCTAGAGCACATTTCCAAAACATAGTGTCCCACTGGATATTTCTTTTTCTGTAGTTTCAGATCACATTAACGTAAAGTAACTGTGGTGCAAAATACATATGCATAAATATGTGTAAATGGGGGAAGATACATATATTTAGCAAATGCAAAATGATTTTGGAACCTGATCCAGTGTTCACTAAAGTCAATGATAGAAAAAAAAAAGAAAAAAAAGAAAATCAGGTTATATATCTTTAGAATAGACTCCCATAAATTCAAAATGCTGTTGAAATATTTGCTTAAAATATTTCTTTCAGAACATTAAACAGAAATTGCCTGTGGTGGAAGCTCAGTACAAAATGATTACAAGGACAGCACAACTTGTTACAAAGGAAGTTTCCCAAGAAGAAATAAATGAAATGCTTGCAACTTTGACAAGGATCAAAGACCAGCTGAGCAAGGTTGCAGAATAACTTTTCTCCTACACACCTCTGTTGACTGTAACTGCTAAATAAAGTTAGAATTTAGCTGGAAACGTATATACACATGCCTTATAAGATTCAAACAGAGAAGGCTTAATAAAATAATGCCTTTGCCTGATTTAACTCTAATAAGGTAGGCTTATATAGTAAGCTTCCCCACTATATATGTTCATTTGAACAAAGATTTTATTATAGTAACTGTAGCTAGAATTTAAGATGAGGAAAATGTTGCTACTTTTAGATTTTACCATGCTTAAATTTAATAGTCTTTTCTTGAGAAATATTCTAGGACTAGGATTCATATATCTTAAGAAACGGGCAGAAAGTATGTAAAACCTTATTCAGAGAAACCTACTGTTTATTGCATTTTACTACTTTTAAATAATTGTTTTTCTTTTGAATGGCCAAAAGGTTAAGGAGAATTGCGGTGCCCTCCTGTATGAATGCCAGCATCTGCTGCCTCCTCTGGAAGAACAGGAGAAACAAATCACACAGTTTTATGAATCCCTTGAAAAAGTGAATGAAATAATATCTGTCCTGGATCCTGAAGCACAACCTACAGCTGTCCTTAAACAAAAGGCCCAAGTAAGTTCAGAAAACATCTCACAATGTTCTTCAGAAGATGGCTTTCTGAAAGATGCTTCTGAAGCAAGATGGCTTCAAAAAGGCTGGCAAAGGCCTTCGGAAAGGCCTTGCCCCAGACTCTCATAGTAAAACCACGTGTTCCTTCTGCATGGATTTGGTAACCAAAGATCTGAAATCTCCCCAGTTATTTGGTGGGTGCTGACTTCTGCTGAATCTATCTAGTAAATAGATTTGTTTGGTGGAATGCAGTGTTTCTTCAATAGCAAAGCAATTTCCTCAGGATTGGACTTCAAGAATCTTTTTCAAGGCTGTGCAAATGTATGGCATATGGATATTACTACTTTTCTCTTTTTTCTCATTTTTATAAGTATAATTTTTATTATTTAAAAATGAAATTAATATTATTTATTATTTAAATGTAATTTATAAGAACTATAAAATTCTAATAGCTCACATGAAAGGTTAGCGCACTGAAAAGCAAGGAAGTTTAGCATCTTAACTAGCTACTGAGAGTAGTTGATCTTGCATCTCTTTCTACTACTATTTACAATCACACAATATAGGCATTTCATAAAAATGAAATCACAGAATTATGTATCCATCTCCACTTCCTGAGGTAACCTAAAAGGCTGGGTACATGTCTGTAGTTTTTTCATTGTTTATTTGTTTGTTACAGATAGAGCTGTATTTGAGTGCAGGACCCCACCTACCTGAATAAAGCTTGTGTGGTCTCTGTTATTCCCTCCAACAGTTTGTGCAGTCTGTTTTTCGTGGCAGTTTGACTATGTCCTCTTAGCTTTAATTGACAAAATATTTTCCTGTTATTTTGCCAAACTTTACTCTCCTTTGTTCCTGGCCAGGCTGCATATATGTTTCTTTCTTTCAGGATTTGGTAGCTTTTCAAGAAAACTGCAAGAAAGCTTTGTCCCTGATTGAGAGAAATAGTCAGAGTGTTCTGCAGTGTGTGGCTTCAAGTGAAGTATTGCAGCATTTCCATCAATTGACATTTCAGAAGAAAGTTACACAGGTTCAGATTACTTTTCAGGTAATTGTCATATCTTGGTATGTATTTTTGAAATCTTGTCCATACACATCTGAATCATGTGGCTGTATCCCTGCTTAATTGCTGTCCTCCCTGGTGTCAACTTGTTCTTGAAGGACTTGTCCATAACAAGTGGTCTGGGAAGTCAGAGTCCCCTCTGTTTGAAGGGAAGTGTGCCTCAGACCTCCCAGGGAACACAGTGTTGGAGGAGAACTTCCACACATCATGGCCCTTTTGAGCAAGGGACCTGAGACCCAAATATTAGGACTAACTTTTTTTTTTTTTTTTTTTTTTTCTCTCTGCTCCTGACTTCCTTTTTCTGGCCTTTTATTTACTACCATTTTCCTGTGCATCACCATTCACACAAAACATGAAAAACAGAGACTACTGTAAATGCTGATATGCCTTATCCCTTAAATGGTGATATGACTTCAGGTAAAGTCTATCATGAAATTAACCACTGCTGTTTGGGTTCAGATTTCCAGATTTTGTGTTCAGTTGCATTCATTCTTAGGTAATTATTGTGCAATGTAAGGTCATCAACACTGAATTTTAAATCACAAAAACATAGTAAAGAGCTATTCCTAAGAGACATCATGAGATTTCAAAGTTCTTGCTCTAATTTCTGAGTTCTACTGAAAGATTTATACTATTGGGAGGTGATTTTTTTTATTATTATTATTATCATTTATCATTTAGAAATGGTTTATTTAACTAATAGTTATGGGAAAGATACAGTAGTAGCATAATACTGTTTGGGACATGACATTAGCATGAGCATTTGCAGGTTATTAAAAATTGGGAAACAGGGAACATGAAAGGGAGAACACAAGCAGTTCTCAACTGCGTGTGCTTGGAAGAGTGATTCTAGTCAAATACATTTTAATGTAAGACTATGGCAAAAGACACCAAATCAAAATCAATGAGAAAGCGCCAGCTCATTTTCCTCTGCTTTATATCTCAGAATATGGTCAGGAAAGCTGGTGACTGGAGAAAAAACATAGAAGCAAATAGCCGTTTGATGAAGAAATTTGAGGAGTCTAGAGCAGAACTGGAAAAAGTAATACAGATTGCCCATTGTTGCTTAAAAGAAAAAGGAAATCCTGAAGAACTTCTCAGGAAACACAGTGTGAGTAAATTCTCTGATCTTCCTCATGGAAACTTTGAGTGCATGGCTATTACTTTTTGAGTAAAAAGCTTGTTTAGTTTTTCAATTGTCACGGATTTGTTTAATATATATATATATAAAAAAAAAGTTTTATTGAACAGGTCAAACTAATGCTAAGGTTGGAAAAATGTTAGAAAGAAAAGCCTCCAAAACCCAAATTGCCTTTTTTATTCATGAATGTAAGCATCCAGAAATTACAGAGCAAAAAGCCCTAAAGATTCAGATCAATTTTGCCAGCAAAACCTTTGGAGCAAGGACATCAGTCTGTGTTCTGACAGACTCCTGCATCCATGGCTGTGTTTCAAGACAATTGAAAATTCATGTCTCTATCATAGCTGTTACTTAAGCATATGACCTTGAAACATTTTCCTGTTATACCACCATCTCATGTATTGGCTGACTGTCCAAGAACATGTTAATTCCCTGGACTATAAATAGCTAGAAATGGTCCTTTAAATCAATTTCAGCTTCTGCAAGTGCAGCAGAAGTAACCTTGAAACTTTAGACAGTTTTAGGGAACTTCATGCTAGTAAGTTATGTTAGTAAATAACCAATTTCACCTTTGTTTTGCTTCAATCTCAGGATTTCTTTAACCAGTTGGATCAGAGAGTCCTAAATGCCTTTCTGAAAGCTTGTGATGAACTTACTGACATCCTTCCTGTACAGGAACAACACAGTTTGCAGGAAGCTGTGAGGAAACTCCACAGGCAGTGGAAGGTCAGTGACATCTGTGGAAGTACCAAGTCTTAACTCAGGAAGATTTTTGCATTACCTATATTTTGACTATACCTTCCCCCTGCCCATCCCCTCCTTGAAAAAAAGTGACTTGTCTTTCACTTCTTTTCCTTTTTGTGTCCTTCTCTTCCACAACTAAAAAACATATACATATATATGAAATTTTACAACATTAGTTGTGTCTATAGGTAAAAATAACCTCTTGAAGATCCTTTGTTAAAGCAGTCAGAGGTGGTGAAATAAGAAAAAATAGAGTAATGATTGCACCTCCCTTATCTATAGGTATTACGATACCTGCACGAAAACCATATTTTTGAGCATAGGTGCTAGCTTGTGTTAGCTTTTATTACTTTATGGTGATGTTGGACATTTCCTGTACCTTTCCAACAAACTTGTAAGAGACTAGATTTTCAGTTTAAGTATTATCTTCTGCTAAGGACTCTAGCTGAGCAAAGATTGATCAAAAGCTGCAGAATATTTTGTCCAAAATGTTAAGATAGATCTAACAGATATGGTTAACAGCACTACTTTGTTTCCTTAAAGGAGTGCTGAGGAAACCTTGTCTGTTCATGCACATATCAGGTTTGCTTTCTGTATTAGCACTTATTATGTAATTTATTAGCAGTAACTTCACACTGAGGTAAAGGGTAGTGTGTTTTATCTCTGACTTGTTTATTGCTCCTATGGGGGTGTAGGATCTGCAGACAGAAGCCCCGTATCATTTGATCCATTTGAAAATTGAAGTGCAGAAAAGCAAACTCCTGGTCACAGTTGAGGAGTGTAAAGCAGAACTAGCTCGACAGAACAAGGTGTTATCCAGGGAAGGCAATGAAAGGATGATCGAGGAGCACAAGGTATGAATCATAGGCCACCACGTGGACATTTTTGTAAATATATTTGCATGTAAACTCAATGATAGAGAAGCAAAAGGTGTGACTGACTTAACCCACCGAACACTATGTGCACAACTAATTAAGATCAGTCTTTGAGCCTTTAAGAAAGATTTTAATTTGAATTTAATCTTTTCATGGTGATACGCATGACCTGGGAGCCTAGTACATTTTATACCATATATATGTGTGTGTGTGCGTATACACTCATATACAGTGTGTATATTTATATATACACATACGTGCATACACTGTGATTTTTATTTTTTTTATTTATTATGTTTTTTTGTTTTGTCTTCTATCAGTTGTTCTTCGGTGATAAGGGATCCTACCATCTGTGTGAGAAGAGGCTACAGCGGATGGAAGAGTTGTGTCAAAAATTGCCAGTTTCTGATTCAATGAGGGCTACATTGGAAAGCAGCCAAAGAATTCTGAAGGAACTTAAATCTCAGATTGATAGCACATATGTGAAGTTAACGGAGTGTTCTGAGAAGTGGAAGGGCTATACGAACAGGTCTCAGTTCAATTGCTAGCTGGGTCTGCTAGAGCGTTGCCTAAAGCAAGTTACACATTTCTTTACAGATCAAAACCCCATACAGAATGATAAGTACTCTGTTGATAATTTCTGGTAAAAAGCTGTACTTTATATAGTAATTCCACAAATTACAGTCAGCTGCTGAGAGTTTTGTTATTGTTAGCTTAAACTTGCTAACAATTTGCTAACAAATGAATTTGCTAGTTTGGTGGTGCAATTTTTTTCTTTCTTTGCTTTACATCATGTGATATTTTATTTCAGATTTTCTGAATTGGCTAATTGGATTTTGTCAGCAGAAAGAGAGATAAAGAAGATAAAGCAAAGTGTCAACGATACTACCAGATACAAGCAACTTAAAGCAGCTGTGGCGGTAAGATCTTGGCCTATCAGCAAACTGTAGTCATTGCTACTTGCACCCTGGATGTAACTGCATCTGTTTTATAGTATGAACTGTTTTATTCAGATAAAGCTCTTCTGATTCCTGTTATCCTTATGTGTTTTTAAAAGCAAGTTGTACCTGTAGCAATGTGTAGCTTTATGTGTCTGCTTTTAATGATTTAGAGAATATCAGGCCTCTTCACCTGTGTGTTCAGAACATCATAATACAGAGGTAGGAAGATTAAAGACTTGCCTCTAATCCTGTTGCATGCACTGTTACTCATGCAAGGAAGTGCGATAACATCAGGATGAGGTGTTTATGAAGGGTCAAGCTACTACCTCCTTACATGTAAGAAAATCTACAGTAACACTTCCCTTCTACAATAGGGAAGACCAAGATAAATCCACAGTTCACTTTTGCAGTGTTGAGTGACAGGGATGAAAGAATAGTTGAAGATTCATGGAATCATAGAATTATTATGGCTGGAAAAGACTTTCAAGATCACCGAGTCCAACTGTAAAATGTTCAACATCATCCCTGCTAAAACATGTCTCTAACTGCCTCATCTCACTTTTCTTGAACACTGCCAGGGACAACGACTCCACCACTTCCCTGGGCAGCCTCTTCCAATGCTTCACTAATCTTCCAGTGTAGAAATTTTTCCTAGTATCTAACCTGAACCTCCCCTGATGCATCCTGAATCCATTTCCTCTTGTCCTGTCGGTAGTTATTTTGGAGAAGAGACCGACCCAACAGTGTGCCCTCATGGCCCAACAGTGTGCCCTCGTGGCCAAGAAGGCCAATGGCATCCTGGGCTGCATTAGGAGGAGCGTCTGCAGCAGGTCGAGGGAGGGGATCCTGCCCCTCTACTCAGCCCTGGTGAGG
>VZSV01000221.1:80186-90985 GCA_013398735.1 Nothocercus julius
TTTTTTTTTTTTTTTTCTTGTTTTGAGGTCTTTGGGGTGGCCAAAATTTATGGCATTTTCTCACAACTCTAATGCTGTTGTGAGTGGTTGAAGTGGAACAAAATGCAATGCAAAATGGTCTTGACTTTAGCCATTGTCAACAGATAGTAGAGTTGTACGGAAAGGTCATGTTTTGTCATGAGCAGAAAAAGATCTTTTATGAATCCTTACTGACTTATGGCTGCAAAGTTGGCTGTTTGAGAGTGACTGAACACTTCCTGTGGCCTAGACAGAACTGTATTCCTCTAAGGATTTGGTTGTGCTTATTCCCTTGTTTCAAAGTGCAATATTTTATTATTGTTATTTGGCATAATGTAATGCAATTTTCAATGTAAAGGCTATATTTTCTATTGTGTTCCCAGGATTTACAAGTTGAAATTGAGTCTCATGCTTCAGTTTATGCAAACCTACTACAATTAAATGAGTCGCTGTTTCCAACAGCTTCCAACCAGTGTGCAAAAGCAATTAAAGAAAAATTTGAAGAGCTGGATGAGAGGTGGAAAACTTTACCGCAAACTGTTCATAAAAGGTTTGTGCTTCTGGATGCTTTTTAATGTGTTCAATGTTAGTAACCAGTATTCAGGTGGGAAATTGCAATCCTCAGTTTTTCAGCATGACTATTTGGAAAACAAAGATTTACGGATAGAAAACTTACATTGCACAGATGCAGGACAAGAAATGGCAACACTGGAGATGACTGTGTTTCTTCAGTCACATTTTTTTCCAAATAAATTGATGTATCCATTAGGAGATTGCATGATTTGAATGTCTAATGATAGAGCCATCCGTACCCTAGCTACTGAAAAATCCATGAGGATGGAAGATTAGAAAGAGTGAGCAGGAGGTTGCAGGAATCAAGTAGTATTCAACTAAAATTGCACCAATCTGTGGTCTAATGTCAGGAAACATGAGTTTTCTGCCTCTCTAGATTTGGATCCCCAGCATCAAGTTTTGCAGGCAACCTCTTTTGAGATCCCTTTAAAGATGAGAATTCCTGATCTGTAGGAGAGAGCATGAGAGAGAAATGTTAGCATTATCTTACAAAAAACAGCGAATGAAAACTGCCTTTAAAGAGAATAATTCTTTTCACTCAATTCCTTTCATCTGCTGTGTTTGCAGTAAAGTGAGCCAATGAACTTATAACCCTGCCATAAAAAAAAAAAAAAAAAAAAAATTGTCAAGTAAGTGCTGTTTACACCAACTTTTTTCTTCATTTCAAATTGATCGTAAATTTCTAGGTGTTACTTCCCTTCCTTTCAGTTACTTCAGGTGTTCTGCCCTTCCTTTCTTCAGTTATATGTGTTACCTTGTGCAAAGCCCCAGCACTGTCCTTTTAAACCATTGGAAGCTTTTGTTTGCCATAACAGCTGTAAATAATTGGTTGCTTAACTGCTGCTTCGTCTTAGGCTCAGTGATAGTGCCTCCGTGTTTGAAACTGGATATTATCATGGATTTAGATTTCAGCCTCTTTGGTGATGAACATATATATTTTACTATCTATAAGGTACCTGAAATAATATGACGTGTTCCTGACATGTCTATGAGATAGGTATATAATTTTTTTACAATATAATCATCTTTTACATAGAATTTCATCTTGACAACTATGCAGACAATCCCATAAGGGAAATCTTGCAGCTAGTGACCTTTTTAAAATTAACCTTTAAAATCTTAGTTCTGCTAGGTACCAAGTACTGCTCTGAGTACATTCCCAAGCTGTGTTACTTTGAACACAGTACAGCTTTGCACTTAACCCTCGCTTACTTCAGAGTAACACTCAGTTGAACACTCAGTTACTCAATCCCCATGTGTATTCATGAGACACTCACCTTTAAATGTAGTGTTCCAGATATTAAAAGGCAATTTGCTACATCTGAAAATTCCATCAATATCGTTAGCTTTACTGAGCCTACCCCTACAAAGGAAAATTGGGGAATGTACCTTGATGTGTTGAGGTGCTTCTGTCATTTGATACAAATAAAAATGTAGAAGCAGAGAAGAGCCAAACTGTTCATTTCAAGCAGTGTAATGTTATTCCCCAGCTTAGAAATCAGCATAGTAATAATCACACCCAAAAAATTAGTTCACATTTTAGTTTTTTCCTTCTTTCCTTCCATGTGGCACTAATGGTAGTACTGTCTAGTCAACTGTGGTTTTGATTCTGGGGAGTTTACTCCCCAATAAATTAAGTTAACCACTTAATTAAGTTAACCACTTAATTTACATTAAGTGATTTCATGTTTATATCTAACATCCTGCAGGATCGATTTCCTTCAATCTCTTGTTGCTGAACATGAGCAGTTTGATGAGCTACTGCTCAGTTTTTCAGACTGGATTAAACAGTTCCTCGCTGAACTACAAGCCACTTCGGAAATAAACACAGCCAATCAACAACTAGCTGTATCTCATAATAAGGTAAACTTTTGAACATAAATATTTAAGAGAGAAAGGTTGTACAGTGCATTCAGTTAAAACTTCATCCAAAGCTAGCATGACTTGTGCTTGAAAAACGGTACTCTGCTGTAACTACATGCAGAGTTCTGTTACTGAACTGAATTGAAGCAAGTTGCAATGCTCCACTGCTTGTATTAGAATCCGGGTTGTGGTACTTGTTGCACCAGTAAGTTCAGTACTAAAATGTTCTCTGAACTTTGGATTTGAAAATAAAAAATTTCTCATGTTTTTTTTTCTTTCCCACAGGACCACTTAAAGGAAATAGAAAGTAAAAACCAGCAGCTACAAAGTCTGAAACAACATGTAGAAAAACTCTGTTCTTTCAGCTGCCCAGAGGACCACCAGACATTGCAGGGTAAGACCGAAGATTGCTTTCAGATCTTCCAGGAGGCAAAACAAATAACTAGCCAGAGACTGGAGACCTTGGAACAGCTACGGGTGTTCCTGGAGCTCCACAGTGCTACATCAAGTGTGCTCCACCAGCTGAGGCAGACATTAGAGAAAACAGGAAATATGGATAAAGCTAAATCTGAGTTACTGGAGAAGGAACTGAATGATATTATTCAAAATCTTAGCAAACTGGAGTCTGTGGCCATCAATTTGGATGGTTCCCTTACTAAGGCCCAGTATCATCTAAAACATGGCATTTCTGAGCAGAGGACCTCCTGCAGGGCTGTGGTTGATAATCTGTGCTTGGAACTGGAGGCGGTTCAAAACCTGCTGGGAACCAAGCAAAGCGAGGCAGAAGCTCTTGGAGCTTTGCGGAGAAGTTTTGCAGAACGTAAGGAACAGCTACTGAAGAGTATTGAAGATACTGAGGAAAGGGCTGACAAGGAAGGTCTGAAGGAGGCAACGCTGCAAGCACTTCAGCAAAGGTAAAAACAAAATCAGTGTTTGAGATTGGCATTTCATTTGCTTATATTCCGTAGACTTTCTGATGAGCTGGAGATATGTGTAAGATTAATTGCTGAGCACCTTGTATATTGGCATTTTGCAAGGCACAACTGTCCTTATGCTTATAAGGTAGATATATTAACATTTCCTAAGTGGGCTGTCTGTATGGAAGAAGAATACGAGCAAAACACTTAGCTCCAAACAGTTATTAGAAATCCCATATAAAACAGCTGTTTCTCTTCTTATGTAATTGGAAATTGTACAGGTGCTAGAAGAAGTTGAAAAAACGGTATAATAAGGTATTATATGAAATTTTTGAGTATGTTTTCAAGTCACTTTACCAGGTGAAGGTATATGTATATCATCTATATAATTGTATAGTAGTATATGTGTCAAATCAAAAGAAATCACATTCTGAGGCTAGTTGTAGCAGGGAAAAAACACGCAAAACTTTCTAGGAAATATTAGAGAAAAAAAAAGTAAACTTTATGCCTAGTAACTCTGAGTAACTCTTCCCTTCTTCCTTTACCTATTTTCTGTCTTTCATAAAAGTGAAGCTATGTAAATTTGTAACCTGCATTTTAACTTGCAGATTAAGGATCTTTAACCAGTTAGATGAGGAACTGGATTCTCACCAGCATGAACTCCAGTGGCTCATGGACAAAGCAAAACAAATAGCCCAAAAAGATATAACTCTTTCTCCTGTGATTGACAAAGAGATACATTGCTTAGAATCTCTGTGGGAAGATACCAAGAAAGCTATACAGGAAAAGTAAGTAAATCTGAGATTTTAATTGATAGAAGAAAGTGTCTTTCTCTTAGTGAGGGAGAGAGCGCTTTTATTTGAGTTTAATCTATTACTTTCCATTTATTATGGCTTCCCAGTAAAAAACAGAATCTACATGTTAAATGCTGAGTTAAAACTTAAAAGACACAATATGTACAGGTTGCAATTACATTTTTAGTAAAACCAAAGATAGGTCTTCAAGAAAGTAATGGTACCTATGCTGAGCTTTTACTTGTGTACTTTTTTTACTTTCCTGAAAGATAAACAATCTTTATTAAGATTATGCTGTCACTGTCTAAAACGTATTTTCTTTCTACCATACATTTTCCTTCTGTACTGTCTGTGTATTTCCAAAAATCCTCTATTCAGTGATCTGAAATCATTCCTGGATTTAAAGTCTTCTTGACTGCCCAAGGGACCAGGCAGGTAACAGTCATTAGTGCATAATCAGTGACATGAGATAGTTTTGTATATCAGTGGTATCCTCTAAATCAGCTTGCTTCTTAATTTTTTTCCTGGTCTTAACTGCATACTCATCATCTTTAAAAGAAAACTTCAGATATTCTTTTTTAATTTCCATGTGCCTTTTTTTTTTTTTTTTGTGATAGAATAAGTCCCATATCTATTCAGAACTACATCATTCTCGTTGCACATTTTGTTTAAATGCAGAAGTAAAACATACCTAAAGCTCTTTGCTCTCTCTCTCCAGCAGAAAGACCAAGGCTAGATTTAATGTGTTTTTTCCTTCTGTCCACTGCCCGAGTATAAATAGTTTTTGTAAAGAAAAATAAGTAAAAAATAGGCCTGTTTCTGGCAGTGGGTTATTCTGCTTTCACTAGAATGACAGATGAGTTAAATATAAGGTTTTAAATCCCAAAAGGTATATCTGATAATTGGAAGATGAAATGGCCAGACTTATCTTACGTTGCTTTAGTCTTTATTTTTGGTCCTTTTTCTCTAAAAAGCTTCCTAATTCTCCATATTAAAGAAACAGGTTAAATAAATGAGCTGCAAGAGTCAAAATCATTACACTGTGGTTTCCAGTCAGCTAAATTCAAGAAGTGAGAATGTCATGTTCAAATTCCAATGTTTCTTTTGTTCAAGCCCCTTTGTTCAGGATTTGCTGTATATGAGATGGGAATTCATATATTTTCCTCAGTGAGGTGCTTTTTGATGTATGGACCCCAAGTGATTTTAAAAGTTCAAAATAATGTTTCAAAAAATGTCTCAAAAAAACTTACATACCACTCCATCCTGTCTCCTACTTGCGCCCCATGATGAGCTGCAATGTCACACTCTCTTGCTGAATTCAGCAGCAATGCAGCGAGCAGTGCTGTCTGACACAGCCTTTTCACGTTTCAGAAAGGATCAGTGCTGTGTTCTTATCGATCTGATGAAGGAATATCAGACTTTTAAGTCAATGGTAATGAAAGTCATAGACAGCGCTGACAGTGCTTCTGTGATCAAATCCATTTGGAAGGATCATGAAGATGTCAGGCGAACTTTATCAAAGGTAATTATAAGCATTTTTATTTGAGAGATTTAACTGATCTTTAACTTAAATAGATTTTTCTGTTTGAAAAGCGTCCTTTGAGCTATGTTTAAAGTTTCTTCTTCTAAATTTACTGTCAAATCTTGTCAAATTGATGCTCAGAATTTAAATCCTACTGTTTCTGATAAAGACGAAAGAGTACAATGTTTTCTCTCCTTTTGGTGAAATCCATTAATGTGTATTTGACTGCTGCTATTTTAAATTACGTTTCAACACCTAAAAATGTACAATGTACTGTGTTCATTTATATGGAAAGCTTTGCTCTATAGAAGTCTGTTTTCTTTTTAAATGTCTTTTATATATAAAAGTTCCTATCACAATATGAGAAGATACTTCCAGTCAAAATACTTCAGCGTTTTTCCACATTGGATATTTTTTTGAACGGATAAAAGCCCGTGAAAGAAAAAGCTGACACTGGAATATTATTCTCTGTCACAGGAGAAAAAAAAAAAAAAAAAAAAAAAAAAAAAAAAAAAAGTGTTAATATCTCTTCAAACACAAATCTCGCTTTTTCCGAAGTTTGATGCTTTTTTATGTCCGTCTCTTTTCCTATGACTGCTTTGTTCAAAGGAATACGGTGTTGATACTGGCTATTGAGAAGAGATAAGGAAGTTGGATCCTACATGCCATTCATTTCATTTAAATTATATTTTGAACGTTCCCGACTGTATTAGCCCAAGTTATTCGTAAACCATCAGCCTAAAAAAAAACTTCTATGTTAAATTCTTTCCATTCATTTGGAGAATAATATCCTTTGGAAGCCTATTGAGCTCTTCATTAAAAATTCCTCAGTCAGAACTATATAACCACCTTTCTAAAGTATGCATATTCTTAGGTTCTTTTTAATAGACGTTTTAACTAGAATTATATGCCAAGTATTTATCAAGAGGAGAACAGAGCGTAGATTTATTTTAGCCCATAGAGTTGCAATACCAGTGTTATAAAGAAAGGTGTGTAACTTCCATACGATGTATTTCTTTAATGTGAGTCTTGGCTTGTGAAAAAATGCCCTATTGGGCATTTTTGGTTATAGCTGGACTGGAAGGAACTAGGAACAGCAAATATTTTGCCCAATTCCTGGCAGAGTACATCTAGAATTTAGTATTCCCACTTATGCTTTAGTTATGAGAAAAACCTTAATTACCACATTTGTGAAAAAGCCATCCCCTTTATTCTGTTTCATGATGTAGTTAAATGTTAGATGGCATACTGACAGACTTAACAGATGCAGTTAATCGCATGGGGCTAGGGAGAACTGTTTTTTTTCTTTCTTTCTTCAAGGCTTCATTAAACAAGCAAATATTTATGTTCACAGCATGAAGCTGCCAAGAGTGATCTGAGTGATAAACAAAAAGACCTGGATACTTTCACCAATAAAGGAAAACATTTGTTAGCAGAACTGAAAAGAGTCCGTGACTGTGACCCTGCCTCTGTGAAGACAGATATGGACTGTACAGTGGACAAATGGCTAGATGTAAGAATCTGATGCTTATTCACTGAATACTTTTTTTAAGATGGGAAAATGTTGCGGTATTAGTATTTTCTTAGGATCTTGAAGTGCAATGGTTTAGTAAAGTTTACTTTGAAATATATCTCAGAAGAATCTCCAAGATTCTTGAGAATCTGAGAGGAAGAAATTCTTTCCTGTGAGGGTGCCAGAGCCCTGAACGGGCTGCCCAGAGAGGCTGTGGAGGCTCCTCCTCTGCAGATCTTCCAAACCCGCCTGGATGCCGCCCTGTGCCCCGTGCTCTGGGTGTCCCTGCTGGAGCAGGGGGGCTGGACTAGATGATCTCTAGAGGTCCCTTCCAACCTCAGCCACTCAGTGAGTCTGTGATATCTGTAGGGATTTGACATATATTGTACGTACAGAGTCATGACATTCATTTACTAGATTTATAAAGATGTCTTATAACAAACAATGTATGAAAGTAACAAGTATATATTATCTCAGTGCACACTTCAATATGTAAATTTAGGTTGGATTCTTACCTAACGTACATCAGTATTATTTCAATAAATTAAATTGGATTAAATAAATTAGGTAATAGATTGTGATAACTTAGAAATATTGAAAATTTAGAAGATCATAACAAGATGTAGATATAGTGAGAGAGACACAGCAGAGAAAAACTACACAAAAGCTAATATTTTAAGTTTCCATGTTTATACAGGTTTATTAGCAAATTCTTATATTACTTAATAAAGACAACTGTAAATATTTTTAAAAATGAAGTTTATTTGAACATAAAACTCTTTCCCAGTCAAAAATGTATAGATTTTTAGAAAGTGTCACATAGGATTTTTGCTATTTTTATGATATAGGGAATTAATTTGAAATTATAATATCTTATTTCTTTGAACTTGCATGTATTTCTAAGAGGAAATATATTTTATCTAGATATACTAATTATTTCTAATGCTAGAATTACTAATTCTTTCTTACAACTGAGCTCAGAATAAACAAATCTGTATGCCACTTCTGAATGGTATTAATATTTTCTCTGTTTTTAAAAGGTGTCCGAAAGGATTGAAGACAACATAGACCGGTTGAGAGTAAGCGTGTCTCTGTGGGACGACATACTGAAAATTGGAGATGAATTGGATGGATGGTGCAATAAATGCATTTCTGAACTGAATGAAGGCATCAGCAACTTGGCTAATAGTCAGAGAATGGAGGTCATCCTGAAAGAGTTCCAGGTGCTTACCTGTGAATTAGTGATAAAAATATCTATATCTTCTGGGCCAAATTCTCTATGGGTAACAGTCACAAATATAAGGCTATGCTGTTGCAGATCGCTATGTCTTCTGCTCAGTCAGTGAGCTCACTAACCCAGTGGGCTAGCTGACAGAGCTCCAGGCTTTCAGTAGAAGCTGACTTCTTTTGACAGAAACAAGAATAATATACCTCTTACTGAATCTAAGCACTGTATTTTGGCCCTAGCAATACATGTCAGTGTGGTTTATAAGAACAAAATTTTCAAAAATCATAGCATTGGACCAAATTCTCTTCCAAAGAAATTTATGGTAGATTTTGACAACTCCAGCTGAGGTTATGCAAAAAATTAGGAGCTTTTACAAATCTTTTCTTAAAAGCTGGATGCTTCAGACAGTACAATAAAAAAGGCAGAGTGAACTACAGGGCAGATTTTAATGTTGGGTTATAACAATTTCACTAACTTTTTATCTTTTCTGTCTAGATAGTGTTAAATTACTTCAGAAATACAGGCAGTGCTCAGAAAGTATTCTGCCACTATTGGCTTAAAGTATATAGCAGGTCAAACATAGAATGGCTCCTAGTCTTTTAAATTTGAAATAAATAATGCGCTAAGAAGATGCATAGTGAGCATATACAGGCAATACAATGAAATGTGAAATGGTACTAAAGCACTTTTTTTTTTTTGCTGAGAGTAAAAACTGTATTTAATAACTTTGTTTACTAGAGCAGTGAGACCACCGCTATTAATCAATATTAAAATTGAGCTGAGGTAGAACCAGCCAGGACCTGAACTACAGATGTGCCCAAATCAGAGCAGGGCCACAACAGCAGAGGGCATTGAGGACTATGTATATGTTTGCAGTCGCAGAATGCCTAGTCCATCATACATTTTTTGCCCTATCTTTGTAAACAGACTAGCGGAAAGCCTGTTTACGGGCATGTGGGACCTGCCATTTCAGCAATCAGAAATAGATGAGCATGGAAAGGAATATTCAGTACCTGTTATGTGGGACATGGCAGTTGTTCTTTTCTTTCCTATTTCAGCCTATGTCACATCCCTCTAGTGCAAAATGACCCCTGAGGATACTTCTGAACCTGAACTTCTGACATGTCAGTGTAGAAATTAAGTGCAGTAATTTTATCTTTAAGTCTGGGTGATAGTATAGACACTTGCACCAATTATTTGTCTAATATTTCAAAATTACTATATGAAAATTTTGATTCTCTTTATCTTGTTACTATTTTTTTCTTTAGTAAATAAAATATTTCTGTATAACTTAGATATTTATCCCCAGACTAAGTGCTAGATCCTGGTATGTCCATGTGGGCAACATTTATATTTTAAATGTCTTTTGAGCATAAAATTTAGTTCTATGTCCAATTCTTTCCAAGAGTTCACTTGCCTGTAATAAAAAACAGAGAACTCATGTATTATACTCTGCATTCCATCAAGTGGAACCTAACAACCACAGTGGATTTTTCTAGTCAAATAAACAATGACATTCCCATTTTTATTCAGCCACTTTTTAGAAACCAAAGCTGCTAGAGCATTTTAAATGCTAAAATGTGTGTCGTTGTTTTAATGGAGGCAGGGGAAATCTCTGAATTTAATACACTAAATAAAAGGAGATGGGAGCTTTTTAGAGATTAAAACTGATAGACCTATGTTTACCTTTAATGACTAAACCTTGTTTACATTTTCTCTATTTTTTCCTTTTGATGGAGCATTTCTCTGAAGCTCTAAATCCTTTTTGTTGTTTGGTATGAAACCTTGACTACATTTCTTTTACAGTCGGGATTCAAGGACAGGGAATTGAAGTTGGAGCTGCTTTGTTCGAAAATTTCAGATCTCAAAGAACTGATCCACAGTCAAGAGCCTCCTGCAGATCTTCAGGTAAACTAAAGACATTGTTCATCACAGTCCAGGTTCACATGACTAGGAAGAAAATATTGAGCTTTGTCTCACATGTATATGTTGCTTTCATATATCATGGCTCATGATTACTATCTATTTGTGTTTCTTTAATCACTGTTGCTTTTTCTGAATAAGGATGTTATAACTGGAGATTAGAGTTGTAGACTTTTTGTTTGTTTGTTTTTAAGTTCAAAAATTACAAACAGTTTGCCAGGTATCTGATCAGGTATGATGCAGGCATTCTCAAAATTGCACAGCATTAAGCCCTGTCATATGTGAGTTCGTACAGAGCTTCCCTCTTTGAAAGTCATCTAAGGTAGGAGGTAGTGGAATAGAAGTATTCTTTAGTAGGTTGGAATTAGTGCCCTGAACTAACTGTTATCCAAAAAAGAATAAAACAGAAACATTAACCTGTTAAACTTTTATGATTGGCTAAATCCCT
>VZSV01000221.1:91042-105373 GCA_013398735.1 Nothocercus julius
AATATGAAATAGAGCACATGAAAGTATGTTTTTTGTATGTTTGATTTCAAATGGAAAATAATATGTAATGATTATCAAATGATTATGAGATTCCAGTATATCAGAAACTTTAAAAGCTGACTGTGGGATTTACACAGCAGGGAAGTATCTCGGTTAGATATTTCTTTCAAAAACATTCGTCAGATTTTAGCTGAACTTAATTTAACACTCAAACATTTCCCAGGTTATGTCATTACCCAAACACAAGCCTGAATTAGCAATTCGGATATTTTAGTAAATGGTATCACAAAGTACAACCTGAGATACCAATAGTAAAAATCTGTGCTGATGCCTCTGTTGTCACTATTCCTTTTTACATGACAGGCTAAGAAACCTCAGATTTCACGTTTTTTCATGAATTTGATATCCATCCAGTTATAGAACAAAACTTGGAATATGTTATTTTGCAGAATATAGCTGTTAAACAACACACTCATTTTCAACTACTGAATGTGATATATACAAAAAAAAAACATAGTTACAAAAAAAACTGAAGTTAATATATCCATGTAAAATGTAAATTTAAGAACAAAACTCCCCAGTAAAACATCAATCCGCAAGTTAATTGAGCACATTCAAATGCTGAATATATTTAAGACAATTTCAGTATGATCAGGTCACATTCAGAAAACAAAAGGAAGTTAATTTCTTAATAGAAGTCTTAGCAATTGCTTATTTATAGATACTATCCTATTATGAGTGATTGGATCTGCTTTTCATTAGTAAAATGTATGCAGCAAACATCAATTATAATTACATATATTGCTGTGTTTAAACAGATTAAGGGATAATATCTAGCATTTTTTATGTTGTCTTCAACTTGATTCAGCCTTACAAATTCTGTAAGCCTCAACACTCTGTAAGTCTTAACAATTAACCTTCCTTTATATAGCATTAGTTGTGTTTAGGTCTTGTTATATATATATGGGATGTGTTGTAAAAGAAAGCGATCAGCTCTTTATTTCTCAGAGGCAGATAATAACACACCAGTTTGCAGTCTGGCTTTTCGGAAGTTAGTATCACTTTGGCTTTCTGTAGAGCTAAGATTTGATCCTGAATGGCTGCCATGTTTTATTCAAGTAAGCATTTATAATTAGGGATGTAAAGAGAGCAAAATGGTCATTGTCTATCACTTTCTTGCTTTCCATATTTTTTCATAAACTTTCAGTTGTCTTGTGACCGTGAGAAATGCTGCATTTTAGCACGTTAACAAATCACATTTTGCTTTTAGTTCATAGAATCAGATTTGAGGCAAAAGTTGGAACATGCCAAAGAAATGTCAGAGACAGCAGAAGAGGCACTAAAAGATTTCAGTACTCAGAAGACACAGTTACAGAAGCTTATCAATCAGATGACAGAATGGTTGACAACAGTCGAAGAGACATTGCTAAGTTGTGCACGTAACCTGAACCCTGAAGCTGTAAATAAAGTGAAGGTCAGTGCTCAAAAAGATGAATTTACCATTTTTTACGTAGTGACCTCTGTTCTTTATCAGTTTTTGCTAATCATGTATAACAGCAATTAAATATTATATTTCATGTTAATTTTCATTTGATGAGAAAAAAATATAGAAAATGATGAGAATGTGTACCCTGTCTAGCTTTTAGGATATGAGCAAACAATACAGTCATATTCTTGAAGAAGTTGCACTGGTGAGCAAAATTTCTGATATATCATCTTCATACTAAATACATTTTAGAAAATTGTAAGGAATAGTACAGTCTTTATTGTGAACTCATTTCTTTACACTGAGCTCTTCAGTTATTTCTCCAGCATGCTCACATGTCAATCCCCACCCTTTCAATTTTTGTGCATTTTTTAACTCAGAAAAGTAAGACTTTGGACTGAACTCGGTTTAACCCAACTTTCTACCTCAGAAATTTTCATCAGTCCTCATATGTAACAATTCTTTTGTCTCCATCCTAGTGCTCTCTGGATTGCATATGATTATGCGCATCTTAGTGTGGCAAACAGTGTAGAAATTATTTTGTCATGAAAAACACACTAATGCTGATGCACTAGCTAATTTAAATGTAATTTGGGGATAAGTATTTTTCTCTAGACAGACAAAAGCTCCTTTTCATTCAGAAGTCCCAGCAAACACCAATGGTATAGTGCACCTTATGTGTCCTTTCAGACTTTGCTGAAAATAAGCAAGGCTATTCATTATGTCTTGAAAATTGTTGTTTTTGAAATAGAGTATAAAGCATGAAGAAGTTCAGTTTTCTGTTCTGACTCTTTAGTTTCATGGATCCATCTCATTTGGGAAAATTCAGCAACCATGATCTAGTACCTCTTTTCTTGACACTGTCTAGGGCTTGCAATGTACCACAGGAGGAAGGAGCATGTGGGAAGGGTAGGAATCTTAAGGAAAAGAGATGGTTCTCTTGTTTCTTCAGAAATGTGGTATTTGCACTGTAACTTCATTCTCAGGAGACACAAAGAGACCTTCAGCTTCAACAGAACAGTATTGACGCAACCCGGGAGAACCTCAACAGCCTGTGTCGCAAGTACCACTCTGTGGAGCTGGAGGCTCTTGGTGGCAGTGTCACTTCGTTATTAAAGAAGTATGAAGCTGTGAATCAGCTCTGTTCCAGGACACAGGCCAGCATGCAGGAGTCCCTGGAAAAACACTTTCTCAGTGAGTCTTCAGGCTTGTTAATACGAGCCGTTAGCCCGCAGCCATGCATCATTTTGCCAAAGAGCGGCCTGCCAGTGTTTCCAGTGACGTCACTTGCAGTTACAACTTTATTTTTGTATTCGCCTTTCAGAGAGTCTTGTTACCAAGTGTTCATTTCATATCTGCTGCAAAACAATGTGTTTTGCAAAACACAAAATTCATCTTTAAACATTTAACAGTCTAACTGAAGCAAACTCAGTTCTGCCTTTCTTCAATTCATCTGTTGTTTCCTCACATTTTCATATATTCCCCCTTCTTTTTGGAAGTATTACATGTTTCATGTATTTACCATTCCAAGAGGGACTTAATCAAATGAACATGTTTCTAATGTCTACATCTGAGCTGCTTGGTGAGCAGCTGAGCTGCTCACCCGGTAATTGGTAGAGAGAAGTAGGCATTTATTTAATCTTAAAAGACATATTTATCTAGCATTAAATTGGGCCAGATAAATCACAGCCTGAAATGCCTGTCTTTCTCATTAACTCTAAAGGGGAACGTTGTGTGGCTGCTCAAATTTAGATGTTTATACTGGAAACATCTAACATATTATGAAATTAATGCTAGGGTCATTGAAGGAAGTAATACTCATCCGTTTAGCATTTGCAAACTAATTTAATAAAGACTTCTGAAGTGTGGAAGATATATGTACATTATTGTAGATAATGCTGCTTCTTGAAGGAATATTCTCTTCTCTGTACTTTTTTAAAAATGAGGTTCTATGCAAGAATTCCAAGAATGGTTTTCTGGTGTGAAGACTTCAGTAAAAGAATCATCTGACAGGTCTGGAGACAGCAGAGTCATAGAGGCAAAACTACATGATTTGCAGGTATAGTTAATAGCTATTTTAACTATATGTATCTAGTATATGGAAATGCTTGTTACTATTTTTTTCAAACAGATAAATAAGCTTTGTTCAACACAGCAGTGTTTACTGTAGAGGAAATACAGCGAAACCAGTATATTCGCCTTTCACATCAAACTGTAATTTTTGGAAAGCGTATGTATAACTAAACTAATCTGGTTTCTAGTATTTAATCTATTTTTTACTTTTTCTCTTCTTTATCTTCTCTTCCTTTTCCTATTTTTTCCCACACTATTCTGTCCTATAGATTAACACTTATTTCAAAGCTTATCTGCGTCATTTTCTGGTGGAACAGAGCACAACCAGATCAGATACTAGTCCATCTATTGAAACTGATGTCTTTGGACCAGGCAGGAGCAGTCAACTCCGAGAATTTTAAAGCTGTTTCATAAAATTTTATTTAAAAGATCTGCTTTGAACTTGTTCTTTAACTAGACATGGCTCTCATCTTCTTGGGAAAATGTAGATGCTTCTGATAGAAATAGTGCTTATTTTTTAGCTATGAGATCTTTCATGTTGAAACTGTATTCATTCCTCACACAGGTTGTGCTAGATTCTGTAAGTGAGGGACAGAACAAATTAGAAGCTGCCTGTAAGGAAGGAGAAAAATTGTATGCTTGTTTACCGAAAGCAGCTGTGAGCCATATCCAGGAGCAAATAGAAAAGTCTACCCATAGCTTCCAGGAATTCCTCAACCAGTGTGTGAAAGATAAGCAAGCTCTGGAAGCATGGGCCTTGGATCTGGGAAGGTGAGTAGTGCAAGTAGTCTCAGATAGGCAGAATGAAATCTTCAGGCTGTGGAAATTCAGGACACAATATGAAATGATTTTGAGTTATTTATTCCTGTTTTCTTCCTCCTTTGGAGTCATTTAAGAACTGAGATCTTCACTAAAAAAAAAAAAAAAAAAAGCAACAGGTTTTGATCTAAGGGAATTGATTTCCTTAAAGTATGGAAGATTGGGAACTCATATGTGAAAGATCTGTGTAGCTCATGTGATCCCCAATTAGCAGTTAGGTTCACAGTATGAAGGGGTGTGAAAAGGTGTGATGACTTTTCATGTTCTGCCCTAGTCTTTGAAGATAGTGTGCTTTTTGCACAGCACTGTCTTTCGTCCTGTCCCTTTCTAGAAGGACATACTTCCTAAGGAGAGAGTAGGATATGACGCTGAAATTATTTTGGGGGTGATTATGTTTAAAACTGTTTCTAGTTTAAAGTTACTGTTGTAGTAACATATAAAACAGCAAGATGAAAAGGAAATCTTTGGTCTTTCTTTGTGTAAGCAGAAGGTTGTAAATATAGGAGCTTAAAGCCAGAGCCTGTTTTGCTGAGTTTTGAGCACTTCATATTCCAATTATGTTCTGCCAGAAAAAGAGAGAGCACAATGCTTCAAGTGCCTCTGAAGATTTTGTATACGTCAATGTTGATTAAAAGCCCCATTCTACCCCTTTTTATTTGTTTTTTAACCTTAGCCTAAGTCTTTAGAAGCATGTAGGAAAGATCTTTCATTTCATCCAGTCTGTCTTTACTGAATATACTAATAAATAAAAGTACTGCCTCTTTAAATTTTGGAGGCTTCATTCCCCCTGCAGTTCCCATGATTTTCCTGAACATTTTTAGAGAGTTGCTGAATATTTTTAGATTAGTAGTCACTACAGAATTATGCTTTGTGTACAACTCTCATTCACTAGGCATTAAAGTGATACTCCTTTTCTTGTGGATGATTTTCTTACTAACTTTATTCCACCTGAGAAATATTTTTAAGGAAATACTTATCTGTTCTGCAGTTTTGAGGATCAGCACAAGAAACTCAGCCTGTGGATACATGAAATGGAAGACAGAATAAGCACAGAAGCATTAGGAGAGCACAAACAGCTTATTCCTGAGAAGAAAAATGAAGTGCAGAAAGTGGAAAAGTTCCTGGAAGAGTTACTGACTTCAAGGTAGTATGAAACACATTTCCTAACAAAGATCACTTTTTTTTTTTTTCCTTTTCCTTTTTTTTTTTTTTTTTAAATCTTATAAAGCAACAATGAAATTAAACTGCTTGGGTGGAAAGTGTTTTTAAAAGATAGAGATGTTGGAACTCACACTCTGAAAGGAGGCTGAGTGCAGATAATTCTAGTTTAAAGCAGCTTTGAATTTGAAGTCGGATCCAATTTCTCAGTTCTCACTAAGAAAAGCTTATTTTATTTCATTCATAATTGAAGCCTGTGAAGTATCATATTATATCTAATAAGAAATAATACCAAAATGACACTTACCTTTTTTTTTTTTTTCCTTTTTGTTTTCTGTTTTTGTTCTGTGATATTTGGGTGCAATCAGTTTAGCGGGACCCACTTTTATGTAAACCTGACTGTACATAAAAGAGCCCAAATAACAGCCACATGGCTATGTGAAATCTTTCTAGAATTCAGGCTTAGCCATGGAAGATGAAGTAATTGCTTTTTTATGGAACACTGTGGTTTTCAAATTCTTTTTTTATTATTAGGTTGGTGAAGACAGAACAAAAATAGTATTCAGTTGTTCAAGCCTCAGAGCTTTCTAAAAGAAAACACCCTGCCCCTACTTATCCCTCTGAGACTAATGCAAGACAGTTTGGTCTGGGGTAAATTCCCTGTAATCTGGAGGGAACAGGATGGATGGACCCATGATTTGAGATTAACTGAGACTGTATAAGGCTAGAGTTTTAATACCTTTTACTGAACCTTTTTCAGAATCCCATACTCGGTGTCTAATCCTGGATAAATGGTCTGGCCTTCCTACCTTCAACCTTCCTACCTGTCAAAGACTATAAACTGCTCAAAATCTTTGACAGATGTAAAATGGAAGCAGTTCATATAAAACTAGAAAACCTGACATCCTGAAAGAAAATCAAATTTAATTTTAATTTATATGTGCAGCATGAAGATTTTAGGATGATCCTTTAGAGCACCGAAGTATAGGTGAAATGGTGTGATACATCAGGCAAGCTATTATGGATGCATATTACTTTATTTCCCTTCAGTGTCTCCTAGCTAACTTTTCCATTAGCTATGCAGTCTATCACTGGTGGAATAGGTGATTATCTCAGCAGCATTCATAACTTCAAATAGCTATTCTAACAATACTCCATGCTTTCTGAAACTGACTTTTAGTCTCCATTTTTTTTTGTTTCAGAGAATCTTTTGATAAACTTTCCCAAATGGCACAGGCTTTAAATGAAGGAGGGCAAGGTGCAGGGAGAGAAGTGCGCCTCGCTTCTCAGCATCTCACCAGTTACCAAAACATGGTCAAAACTGTCAAGGAGAAACTGCGAACATGTCAGATTGCACTCCAGGAGCATCTTGCTTTGGAGGAGGCACTTCAGAGCATGTGGTCATGGGTGAAAGATGTTCAAGATAAATTAGCATCATCAAAGAGCACTGTTGGCAGAAAAGCCACACTTGAGAGACGACTGATGCAAATTCAGGTAAAGAGCTAAAGATGTTGTATCAAGACTAATATTGGATGAGGATCTCAGTTAGGGAAAAGAAATATTTTTGTATTTATTTCTTCCCATGGTTATGAAAGGATTAGAATAGTAGCATTAGAATACAACGTGACCATGACAAATTGGGAGATATGGTATGAGTGTGTCTGAAGAAGGACAACGACACTGTTGAAGGGGCTGGAGCACAGACCTTATGAGGAGTGGCTGAGGGAGCTGGGATTATTTTGTCTGGAGAAGAAGATGCTCAGGAGAGACCTTATAGTTCTCTACAACTACCTGAAAGGAGGTTATAGTGAGGTGGGGGTCGGTTTCTTCTCCAAAATAATTACTGATAGAACAAGAGGAAGTGGACTCAAGATGCACCAGGGGAGCCTCAGGTTAGATATTAGGAAAATTTCTACTCTGAAAGATTGGTGAAGCACTGGAACAGGCCGCCCAGGGAAGTGGTGGAGTCGCTGTCCCTGGCAGTGTTCAAGAAGTGTGTAGATGAGGCACACAGGGACATGATTTAGTAGGCATGGTGATGATGGGTTTATGGGTGGACTTGATGATCTTGAAAGTCTTTTCCTACCATAATGATTCTGTGATTCTATGGTATTTAACAGGGTATGGAGGGTGCAAGGTTCAAGGTATTATACTTAATGAGAAATAGCCAAATATGAAAATATGGTTTCATAAACCATATAAACCAAAAAACCCTGGTGGCAGGGAAGCCCTTGAATAGTTCACACAAATTGTCTATGACATATCTCTCACAGGAGGGTTTTGACAATGGATTAAACATCTATTATGAAAGACCCAAGTGTGGGTGAGCCTGCTCTGAGCGTTCCTGAGACTTCCTATAGCTGTGTGGTGCAGGTTTTCTGTGCAGTGCTTGGCCTTTTTGTTATTTGCTACATTGTGGTCAATATTTCAGTGTGATAAAATGAAATACAGGTAGGGCTGTGCACATAGATGTTACATCACTAGTACATAGCAAGGGACAGGCACTTGTAAGGAACGGTATCTAGGAATTTGTATTTTTCAAGTGGTAAATGAGTTCATTAAAAATGGTGTCCCCTGTTGAAAATACATCCTTTACCTGCCATAAGTTTACATTTTATTTATTTATTTATTGTCTCACAGGAGATCCTCTTACTCAAAGGTGATGGGGAAGTTAAACTGAATATGGCCATTGGCAAAGGAGAACAGGCACTTAGAAGCAGCAATGAGGAAGGACAAAAGGTGATACAAAACCAGCTGCAAACACTGAAGGTTGTTTGGAATGACATCATCAACACCTCAGTGAACTGGCAGAGGTAAAACTCCATGGAAAACAAAGTTCAGAACCTGCCAATAGTGTCCCTTTATTATCAAAATTATGGTAGAATTATTTGTGAAAAATTACAATGGATAGGCTTTAACTTTTCAGCCTGACTTTACCCACTTTCTGTCATAGAATACAATTTAAATTGGATGGCTACTGCATTTTGGATGAAAACCAGCGCTGTTATCTACAGTGTAATGAAAGCAGAATTACATTCCTCAACATAAGTCCCAGAGAAAAATGGAGATATGATAGAAGAGAGGGAGATAAAAGAAGAGTGTATTTATTATAAATTGAAAATGGGCAACATATAATTGATTCCAAGATTGCCAGAATGTCTCTTAATTTTCAATAATTTTCTAGGTTGCTGTACATTTTTTGGCTGAGAATTTATTACATTAAGAGTTCTAGTAATGATCTGTACTTTATCTTGCTGCAGACACTGAAATGTGCTTTTTGTTAATCTGAGACAGACATTGCTGGTGTCACCTGTGCTGGTGAAACAATTGTATTGGGTTATATGTAGTAATCTAAAGAGTAGAAATCTAGAATGACATGGATTTAAGTAGATAGAAAAAAATAAAAGCAAGATGGAGGGAAAAAGCATATTCTGAGTGTATCATACCTAGATACAGAGATACAAAGAATAGCAATTAAGGTACAAGTATGCTCTTTTTTTTCCTTTCAACATTTCTTATCTATACTGCATATTTACTTTTAATGTAAGCTGCCTGGAGGCGGTGATTAGCCAGTGGAATGAATATCTGGAAAGGAAGAACCAGCTGGAGCAGTGGCTAGAGAAACTGAATCACAAAGTAGAACATCCTGTAGAACCACAGATTGGTCTGAAAGAGAAGTTTGCCCAACTGGACCACTTCCAAGCTGTTGTTTCTGAGATAGAGGATCACTCTGGTGATTTACATCAACTCACAGAAAAAGCCGTGGAACTATATGGAAAAACTGAGGATGATTCATTTGGAGAAGCAGCTCAAGAAGAACTAAAAATGCACTTTAATGACATCACAGCTGTGGCCAAGGTAAGATGAAAGCAAACACTGCAATGTCAAATAAGTAAAACTCTTAGACATTGATCTTTTCAAAAGACAATAATTTTGATTTTCATATTTTTAATGTGGATAAAGGAATGTTTGTGTTGGAAATAGTCTTTCTTACATTTCTTATAATGGAGTCTAAGAAAAAAAGTAAAATGTAGTTTATTAAAATTCATGAGAATGTAAGAAAAGATTGAGAATTGGAATTATTGTGTTTATGATTTTTGAGAAGAGAAGGAAATTCATTTTATTCCTATCTTCATATATACTGTAATGTTCCTTTAAGATTCATTTTCATTCATTCCTAGCTTTTATTATTGTTATTATTATTTTTACATAGAGAAGAATAAAATGCCTCACTGAGCCCAGTACATGTATTAGGGAGATTAAACTTATTTTTGAAAATATGTACTGTCATAGTTTGTGGTGTTCAAAGCCATTAAGCAGCATACATGTTATACCAGTGATGTGTTCAGTTTCTAAGCAAAGATACAAATTAATCCACAGAGATCTTCTGCCAGTCAGATCATGACAGTGACACTAGTTCTGAATTACAGTCTCCATCATCTCAGCTAATAGAGAAGTTCGCATCAGCAATAGGGTCCACAAAATAAGAGACTAATGTCACTGGGAAACTGAAGAAAAGACTGTGTAAATAGTGCACAGTCAGAAATTCAGGAATCTGATGTAACTGTGATTTAGGTAGTCATGTATTGAGAGTAGTGCTGAAGATCTCAAGGTAATTAATCCATATATTATAGAAAAATAAATCTGAAACATTATGTAAAAAAGAAAGCCAAAATTAAAAATTGGTAATAAATCTATAGAAACAGTATCAAATTTAGGACATGTTAATTAAATTTTTCAGGAAAAGTCCATATTTATTTTTCTAAACCTGATGAGAAGTCTCCTTATATGGAATCTTGCTGTTTCTTTGCGAGATTTTTGTTTGTTTCTTTTTATTTTTGGAAAAAGATTTACAATTATTTCAATTGTTTTATTGCTTTAACCATAGACTGTAAATATTAGAGCTGTTTAAGATATATCTAATCTATAATTATAATCTATTCACACTTTTATTTTTATGGTGAACTGCAGTTCTCTCTTTTTACTGGAAATAGTAAACAATAAATCTGATTTCTAGAGATTATTGCAGTTTCATCCTAGTATAACATCTGCTTGGTTAAGTAGGGTTAAAGCTGGAGCAATGCAAAGGTAACTGACTCAGTAAAATGCTTTTAAAACTTCTGCATGAAAAGACCATGATAAACAAGCATAGTGATGTTTTCCTAAAATTGGTATGTATCAATAAACTTTGTTTGTATACCTCCTGTTGTATACATCCTGGGCAGGCATCAATAAGTAATCAGCTGGCACAGAGTTTCCCAGTCGAGATGATGGGCTGGGAAAGGGGGTGATGGGCTCTGCACCCATGATATTGCATAGAACAGGCTATATGTAAGCAAGAAACTGAGGTCTAAAATAGAGTTTGAAGCATTCTTCCCAAAGGATGCTCAAGCTGATAGCAAAGTGTCCTTTCAGTCTATCAAAAACAGTATGTTATTTAGGGAACTGGTGGAACCACATGATAAGCAAAAGTAAAGGATGCACACAGGGATAATAAGGCTATCCAGGAGAAGTTCAATGAGTTTGTGTTATTCTTGTCCACTGAAGATGATGAGGAGGTTCACAGACCTGACATTTTCTTTACAGAAGCAGCTGTAGAAGCTAAAGAAGCTAGATTAGTTTGATGTAAATATACGGAAAGTTTTAGACAAAGCAGTTTGCCACACTGGTTGCCTGGAGAGTTTGTGGAGTCTCCTCTGAAAATATTTAAAACCCACCCGGACGTGATCCTGTGCCACATGCTCTAGGTGTCCCTGCTTGTTCAGGGGGGTTGGATAAAATGATCTCCAAAGGTCCCTTCCAACCCCAGCCATTCTGTGAAACAGTTAATTTAGAAGTCCAAAAGTCACCAGCTGGCATTCACCAGATGACATTCATCTGAGGACTCTGGAGGAATGCTCAAACCACAATTACTGCAATAATCTGCAATAAAAAATCATATCATTGGTCATATTGGGTAAATACAGATGCTGAGAAGGTACAGCTTCTGCAAAGGAAAACCTTACCAAACTAATCTGTTGGAGTTCCGTGAGGGTGTCACTAAACACACAGTAAAGAGGACAAAGTAGACATAATATACTTGGATTTTCCAACAGCTTTTTCTAAGGTTCCACAAAAAGGGCTATTAAAGAAACTTAAGAAGCTTTAAGAAGAATTATCACAGGAATGAAACAAAGGTCCATCAATGGACTAAAGGTTGATTGAAGTATAGGAAGCAATGGTTTAATGATCACTCTTCAGAAAGGAAAACAGTCAATAATAGGGTCTTCCAAAAAACAATGTTAGAATTAGTTTTGTTCAGCATCTTTGTTAATGACTCGGAGAAGTGAGTGCAGGGTGAAGTCTTGCAGAGGATAAAATGCTGTCTTGGGTCCAATGACACGAATTCCAGGAGGACTGTCAACAGACTGAATGAGTGAAGTAGGTGATCATCAGTGTAAATAAATGTAAAGTGATGCCTGTAAGAGAAAATAATCTAAAGCAATACATACATACATAAACACACACATGCATATACGTAGGGAAGAGTAACAAAGGAACAAATATATACAATAGCAGTCATTTAGGTCTTTTTGAGATAGAGATCTCTCTAGATACATCCCTGAAACTATAGAACATGGGATACAGCTCTTGAATTTCTAGTTTTCACTTCCTTGTGCTATGGCAAACACTTGCAGGTCATGGTGATAGGTTGGGATGGAGCCATGCAGCTGTTGTTTGTGTCTCAGGGAAGGCATCCTCCATAGGGGTTCAGGGCAGGTGGCTGGGGACAGCAAACATTGCTGATTTAGTGTCTGTGATGAGGTGAGTGCCATAAGGACCTTCTGTGGTTTGCATTGCTTCTTTGTGGGCTTGTATGGACTGTCACTGTGACTCTTTAGCATTTGTAGAGACATGGTGCTTCTAAATAACCACTTTGTTTTGGCCAGCAAAGTGCTCCCTGGGATCCCCTCCCAGGGATATTGGGAAAAGCATGCCAGAGCTACACAGCTGCAGCTTTGCAGGATACATTTCTTGTTAAAGGATGTTGTAAAGGACACTTTTTGCATGTGTTTTGGGGAGGCTTATTGTTCCTTTGCTCAAGTAGACCATGCCTGTGTTCTTTTGCTATGAGCATTCAGCAGTGGATACTGCTCAGCATTCAGCAATGCATTCTGTTCAACATCCAGATGGATACTATAGAGTCACACCAGCTCTCTATGTCACTGTGTGTTTGAAGTCTGGACAGAATCCACAACATTATTTGATGATTTTAATGGTCTATTTTCCATCTGACTGACAGGAGAAAATGCGGAAAGTGGAAGACATTGTGAAGGATCATTTGCTGTACCTTGATGCTGTGCATGAATTCACAGACTGGCTCCACTCTGCCAAAGAAGAGCTGCACCGCTGGTCAGATGCATCTGGAGATACAGCAGCCATACAGAGGAAAATGACCAAAATCAATGTAAGGAAAGTTAACATTGTGTGGTTTCATCAGCCATTCTTTAAAACGGGCCAGGGACAGAAAGTGGGATGTTGCTCTTTGTGTACTCAAAATAGTTATGACATTTCTGTGAGCTGAAAATAAGCTTCCTGAGCAATGTCATGTCTTCTCCTCCCTTCCCATATCAAACTGATAGAGCATAAGTGCTGTTGGAACTTGGACCCAAGCTAGCCACTGGCACACATGAAAGTAGTTTGGAAGAGCAGGAGCCCAGTAGCGTCACAGAGGAATGTGGCTTAGCTGATTAATGAATACTGCTTTACCTTCATCCCCAAGTATGCTTCCTCCATTTGGTGGGGCTGTCTGAATCAAAGCCAGAAACAATCTTTCCTAGTTTGCATGAAATGAAGATGCATGAAGCAGTACATGGATTGTTGTCCCCCAACAGAATAAAAATGTTTAGGTGACCTCCCTGTATAGAAATGTATAGAGTTGCCTCCTTAGCCTTCCATTTGTATGGATCTGTCTGTTCCTAGGCATTTTGAGCATCTGAATGCAGCATTAATGTAGATCTTATGTTTTGGTCATGCCTGACGTATGTGCTCGTGCCAGGATTTCACACTGCGCCTACGCATGAGAGAGAGGCCAGGGAACAGACTACTAGATGATGGTTCAGGATACTTGTAATTCAAACTCCAGATTTCTTGTATACTCTTGAACAGGTTTTAGTCTCCTCTGTGTTTAAGCTCCCCATGTCTAAAGTGAGGAAGCGAGGAGATAGTACTTTCTAGCATATAGGACTAATAAGAAAATAAATAGCTTAACTTTGACATGCAGTAGTTAAGATGGCATTTATATACTCCAACTTCTAGCACTGAAAACTCCCCAGATTTCTTTGTAGCATGTGCAAGATTGAAATAAGACACTGTAGAAAGAATTCATTAAAAAAAAAAAAAAAAAAAAAAAACATGTGCAACCAATTATGGCACATCACAGATCAGGAGTAGGCTGTAAAATGCTTTTTCTGAGCAACACAGTTGTGTTTTTAAAACTGTTATGGTCAGTTACATACTAGAGTTTCTTATAAAAAAGTTCAGAACAACATTCTTTTCCCCATCTTAACCTAACAGTATTTTAGTATCTAAAAAAAGTTCTTTCTCTCCCAGCCCCGTGGAAGTTTGCAGCGCGTACGCTGCTTTCAGGATTGCTCTCCAACTGATTGAAAGCAGGCACTCTCTCTTGATTCGGTTTTCCTGTGCTCTGCCCTTTCCCTGGGCTTTCCCGTTCCGTTCCGCAGCGTGGCTGTCGTGAGAGCGGCTCCGTGCGGGAGCGGCTCCGTGCGGGAGCGGCTCCGTGCGGGAGCGGCTCC
>VZSV01000221.1:105591-123117 GCA_013398735.1 Nothocercus julius
GCTCCCGGCCCGCCGGTTTCCATGGCGATGTTCCCTTGCAGGAGCTGCTAGACTCCCGCCCGGTCGGCGCGGGCCGCCTCGGCCGAGTGGAGACGCTGGCTCCCGCGGCCAAGCGCGGCACGGCCGCCGGCGGCCGCCAGCTCCTCGCCGCGGAGATGCAGGCCCTGCAGTCGGACTGGAAGCAGTGGGAAGAGAGCGCCTTCCAAACGCGGCGCAGCCTGGAAGATGTGCTCAGCCAGATGGCCCTCTCCGAGCGGGAGTTCGCCGCCCAGGTCGCGCAGCTGGAAAAGGCCCTGGAGCAGTTCGGCGCGCTGCTGGCCTCCTGGTCGCAGCGCCTGGCTCCCCTGGACGGCCGGCACACGGACGCCGAGCTCGTGGAGTGCTGGCACCGGGAAAAAGTAAGGCCCCGGCTCTTCCTACCGCACATTTCTGGTTGCGAACATACAGCTACTATGGGCAAAGCAGTTGTGCTAAGCAGGGATGGGCAAAGTGGGAAAATAATCAGATATACTTACAAAAATGTGTGTATGGAATTCCAACTTTGTGCATTTTTTTTTATAGCTGTAACCATGGCAAGCACTGTTTATAGAAGACACTTCTCTCCTTAAGCTCTATAAGGGCTTAGCAAATGCTACCCAGATCAGAGGCGTTAAAAGCAGAGCTTGTCTCTAAAAAAAATGAAGGAACTAACATACTGTTCCTGAACTTCTCTTCCAATTCACTCAGTGCCAGAGTACCTCTTGATCAGGGAAATGTGGAGCTTTTTCAAAAGCTAAGTAGCAGCTGGAGTGATTTCTTTTCTTGTAATTCACCATGCACGCACTGAGCTTATTCTTCGAGTTTCTTGAAGTGCCCTTCACATCATGCATGCTAAGATCTTGTGCCATTCTTGTCATTTCTTGTTACAGGAATGATCCTAGAAGCTGCTGTACTTGTCTATTCCTTGTGCTTTACTCAGTAATGCAGTCGAATTTAGGGAAGCAGAGAGGCAGTTCCCCTTCCTGTCTTCTAGCAAAACTTCCATGTGCGTGTGTCCTGAACATAGATACATATATATGTGTATGCTCATTTATATATGCATATATATTCCCAACGATTGAGATAACTTGCACAGCAACTGTGCACATGTATATTTCTATTTCCCTTGTTACTAATCACAGCTTTCCAGAAAAGATACAGTGTATCTCTCTTTCCCAGTGGTGTTGCAAAAAAGTAGTTTCAGTAAAGGAAAAGGGGGATGTGATTGCACTTTCTGACTTCCCCACTGGGGGGGAAAACAAACAAACAAAAAGAATGGCATTATAAACCTCCCAGGACACCTCGTCTTTAATCATGATTATAAATCTCCTCCCTCGTTTTTTGTGCCAAGTTATTTCTGTGACTTTCCCTTTCACAGGATTCCCTGGCACAGATTTGTGGAACCTGCTGGCTTGCTTGCCAGCACCTCACTGTAAGAGAAAAGAAGCTGACATTACACTGTAGCAAATAATGGTACAAATATGCAATCTCTTCTGTGGTTATATATTTTCTTAAAGTAAAGCAAGACTTGGCATTATCATCAATACACTGTAGCAGTTATCAGATGTTTTTATTAAAAAAAAAAAAAAAGAGAGAGAGAGAAGTAGTAAATTCATGGAACTCCCAGGAGACTTAAGGATATTGCTTTATTAGTAGTGTATATTGTAGATACATGTAACACTTTATTTAAATTTTAAAGATGTAGGGAGTGGGTAAAATGCAGAAGAAACCCAACAGTTACTATGCACAGCGTTACTATGTGATTTTAAATATAGTTTGAGGAATTGTGATAGTAATCTTTCCACTTCTGGCCTTGCTGGTAGGTCTCACTGTGAATGTACAACAAATCTGCAGTGTTCCCTTGCTATTGTCTCACAGTGATTCTATTGTCGAGTTAGCAAAGGTCCCAAAGGAAAGTATTTCCTAGCCCTCAGAATTAGCAAGCTCATTCTGGTAGTCCAGACTCAAGCTCTGTTCCTTTAGGTTTATGCAACATAATGGCAGCAGATTCTGCCCTTGGAAATCACCAAATTATTTCGATAATTGTCTCATTCAAAAGTAAATCAAACGCTGCACCAACGCTGTCAGTGATTCGATGTTTCTGTATGGAAATATGCCACAGTTAAATGTACCTTGCTTTTCAAGAAATAGTGCCATTTTCAAGAATAGGTTGTGCATAAGATTGAATATCATCAAAATAATCTTTTAGTAGTTATTGTGATAGGTTGTTTGAAACTGAAAGACTTAATTGAAAATAGGTGATTCTAACTTCTATATTACTTGTAGGACACTTCCTCCTCAAAAAAAGAGATGTTCTTATTTCATTATGGTGATTGTATGGATATGAATAATATATCACAGCATGTGTTTAACTAAGGGCCATTGTGTTGTCATTCCTAATGCTTTCAAGAAAAAGAAAAAATCTTGTGTTTAGGTTAGGATAGTAAGGCAAACAAAAAGTAGTGCATTTACATATATTTCTAAGCATCATTGCTATTACATAATCACTTAACTCAACTGCTATTTTATGTGGTATTGAAACAAACCAGCAGTATGACTGGTTCAGATTTCTTTTAATTCTGACTTAAGGAATTCAGTAGTGTATGAGTGACTCAAAGCAGATAAAGTCCATAATAGTAGCATGAATAATACAAATCTAAGGATTTGTATCCTCAGATACAAAAGTCCTAAAAGTCTATTGAAGCAAAGTTCTTATTCCTACCCATTAGAACATGCAAAAATTAATACATGGAATCCATCCAAAATGTCTCAATACTTAATTTTATGGTGCTTCCCTGTAGTCTGTAAATCTAAACAGATTTCAGTAACATTAATATAATGAAGCCCTGATTGTGGACTAAACCACAGTTGATTGTATCCAAGATGTGTTGCAGTTTTCTTTTTCTCAAAACAGACTTTTTTTCTGGCAGTTCAGATAGCACAAAAATGCAATATACACAATGCAATATATTTTTTAACTTGCTCAGAAATACAGGATATAATCTCAAAAAAATTAATTCTACAACTCTGCCCATAGGCCTTTTTTCAGGAAATGGGATTTGAAAAGAGCACAAGGTTGCTTGTGGGTAGTAGGCACATTAGCTGAGCTGCTTGGCATTTGTCCTCTTGATGTTTTTGCTAAGCTCATTGACTGTCTTGCTAGACTGTTGCTGATATTTATTTTTACTTTTGACTTATATAAAGGGACGTGTGACAGATATTCTTACATTTATAAGCAGACTTTTGCTTTGTAGTTAGATATAGACGCATTAGTGTATATATGTGAAAAGCTCTGGCTTGTCTGTGCTGCACAACATCCATTGTGAAGAATGTAACTAGCTGGAAAGTTGTCTTTTCTCCCTGTTAATTTAAAAGTAAAGGCTGGGGATTTTAGCTACTGGTGAGATGAAGGGCAAAGCCTGCACTGTGAATTCTGCGAGCACCCCTGCCATGAAGGTGTTCGTGGACACCAGCGGCAGGACGGCTTCTCTTGCAGTGGTTATTGCACCTCTCCCAGTGACAGGAGCTAAACCAACAGTGAATTTTTTTTTTTTTTGGTAGGCTTAGCTCGCCCCAAATCAAGAGTCTTGCCAGTGCAGCAGTGACAGCTAGTAACCCATTCGCTCTCAGTGGATTGTAAGAAGTTGACCTTCCTGCACTGTGAAGCCCTCCGGGAATTGTTGAAGCTGTTAGAAGCATTGTGCATAAATTCCCTTTTTTTTTTTTTTTTTTTTTTTTTTTTTTTTTTTTTTTTTTTTTTTTTTTTTTTTTTTTTTTTTGGATACAGCTCAATATAGTTTTTAATGAGTATGTTAAATAAAGGGAAACAGGCTAATTATACTTACATAAACTGTGTGATATTTGCTGTTTCCTAATTTTAGATATTTTCGTATGTACATGGCTAAAAGATAATATATCTCATTTATCAAAAAAAAGCGAATACCTTAAACTTTTCTTTTTAAGCAATTTGAGCTAAAAAATTTGAAGCTTCCAGAAATTTCATCTCCAGAACCTCATATTCACATGACCTTTGTGCTTCTGTAGCTTTGACTGATGAAATAATCTCAATTTGTGATCCACGCATGTTAATTTTTAAGTTGACCTTTAATTTGCATAGACATTCAAATGATTTTTAATTTCCTGACCAGTATTTCTTACTCCTGTTCATTATTAAAAAAAAAAAAAAAAAGGTAAAGTGTTCAAAAAATGTCCAAATATTTTATGAGCAGTGATTCCATATTCAATAGTAACTTTTAACATTTTTCAAAGTGGTATTCAGGCTTCTAAATTGCTTTATTAAAAATGTTCCATATGTTTTGTTCTTAATCACTATATTCACATTCTAGGTTATTTAAAATACTGAGAATTACCCCTGAAGGGGTCTAAGGGGTCTTTTTTTTTTTTTTTTTTTTCAATTGATTGTGCAAGTAATTTAGCTTTCTAGTTCTGGTCACTTGAATGAAACCTAATTAGATTCCTAACACAGCCAGTGGGAATTGGTATGTTATGGCAGCTAATTACAAGTAGGTTGAGTCTGTAGAAGTACCAGAGCAAGAAGTGCCTAAACACCTTTATAAATGTTTGTTTTGGAGTCTTATGTTGGTATGAAGAGTATCAACATTATCTGTGTCAAAATAAATGGCACAAGTCATTATTTACTTGAAAAAGTGTCAGATACTGTGAGGCATTAACAGTATTTTTTAATATTATGTATTTAAAAGGTTTTTCCACTTGAATTATACACAGATGTGGGTTTTAGGAGTAATGTTTCCACACAGTATGAAGAATTTAATATGTGTTCAGTTTAAATGATAACATTTAAACAGACAAGTATAGCAGAGAAGTATATTTTTATACTGCTGTTTTTGTTTAGTGTTTGTTTTGTTTTGACAGGAAACATTGGATGCTCTAGCAAAGTCTGAGCATATGACAGATGAAATAAAGACTCAATTAAATGAACTTTGCAGATTTTCCAGAGATTTGAGTGATCATTCTTCAAAAGTTTCAGGGTTGATTAAGGAGTATCACAGGTACGCTTTTGTCTTTTTTATGGTTAAACTGTCCCATGTGTGTATGAAATGTGTTTTAAGGATTCATTAATCAGAATCACAGTAGACAATAACTAGAGTTATTGTCTTGATTTTAGTGGCAATAAGTAGCAATGTGTTTTTTTCTAAGAGTCAGGCTTTCACCAGATGCAGCTGAAACTAGTATATGTCCACAACGGATCTATTACAATAGAAGTCCATATAGGAAACTGAATTAGACACACAGCTCATTTGCTTGATAGAGGAACAATCTGTAGCAGCTATTTAAATTATTTTTCATATTTTTTCCCCCTCATTTCACTCCTGTTCTACTACCTGTTTCCCATTGAAACAGTGGAGCCAATGTTTACTTACTCTTTTGCTCTCTCACGTCCCAGTAGCTGATTTCCTTTGGAGTGTAATGCTTGCATTTAAGGCACAAGATTCTGATAACTCTTGTAGGGGTTGTAGCTTTTGGCCACAAAGAAGGGCATAATGACTTAGACTGGTCCCTTCAAAGATTACGAATCTAAAGGAATCACATAAATCAGAAATGCAATTGCTGTGGATTGCCTGTCCAGATCCATAGAAAGAGAAAGGGGCCTGTGGAAACATTTCACAGTTAAGTGATCTGAATCACTCTGTGAAAACTTTTACCTCTGACAACAATGTCCCAATTTACTTGCTTCCCTTTTAGGGTACTGAAAGCTTCTAATGGGTTTTCTGGTGACTCAACTAAGTACTTAAGTTGGTAAGAGGTCTCTCAGTTAACCTAACCTTACAATTTTGCCTCAGAGAACTATATAATTGCAGTCACCTAGCACAATCCTACTTTCCCTCCCCGCATCTCTTCACTCTCTTGTGTTTCTCTAATGTGATAAACACAGCCTCTGCCTCCAAGCATCAAAAGGATGTCAGAGTAAAGAGCAGATCTTGCAGCAAAGATTTCGGACAGCTTTCAGGGACTTCCAGCAGTGGCTAGTCAATGCAAAAATCACCACAGCCAAATGCTTTGATGTGCCTCAGAACATCACTGAAGCTTCAGCAAGTCTGCAGAAAATACAGGTAACTCTAAACCAACAAGATAAAGCAGTTGACTTAATATAAAACTCATATTGAATTTGGAGGTAACTTGATGGTTATGAACATTAAACAATTTGTATGTGCTAATAAAGTTTTCAGATATCTTCATTCATAGCTAGTGCTGTTAAATTAATTTTATTCCTCAGTGCTTGCAAAGTGCTTTTAATAATTGCAAGTTATAAAAATACTACACCAGTACAATGAAATGTAAAAACCTGTTAATTTTCATATATTTTCTTATAATTCTTGCACATAAATACTTCCATACACTTCTTGCACACCGGCATTGTGCAAGTATTCTTTAATGACAGACACTTTCAAGTAAGGAGGGTAAATTAAGGATACAGAGGATAAATCACACAAGTTACACAAAGCTCAGACTCCACCGATTAGTTCGTGCTCCTACATATTAGTTGAAAGGACAGTGTGGTCATTGCTAGTGGCTTTTATTCTGTACGTCACCTCAAATTTGGCTATTGCCCTACCATTTACCAGCCATACTGTGCCAGGATACTGGTTCCCTGAAACAACAGTGTTAACATTTGCTGTACCCTGAACATTTAAAGAAATATAATGCTCAAATAAAGGACAGCTCATTGTCTCATTAAATGCAGAACATACTCTCAGATAGTTCTAGAATTTTAGTATAGACATTGTTTAGACACATGACATGTCTGGTCTAGACATCTGATGTCCATAAATCTTCTAAGATGAAATGCACCCAAATATGAATTAATATGTTAATGTGCAGAAACAATAAACTTCTGTGTCTGTTGAAAGCTCTGTGAGCTTTGCCATTGATCTTTCCTGGGACTTGGGGTTCACCAGAAAAAAGGCTTTTACTAAATACAACTAATTATCTCATTATTATTTTTAGGAATTCTTATCAGAAAGTGAGAATGGGCAGCATAAACTAAACCTGGCAGTATCCAAAGGAGAACTGTTGTGCTCTATTTTACCAAAAGAAAAAGCTCAAATTATCCGGGACAAAGCTGCTACTGCTAAGGAAGACTGGAAAAAACTTATTACCACCCTTCACCAGAAGGAATCTGCATTGGAGGTATTGAACTTGTCACAGCAGGAAAAGATTGAATCTGCTTTTCAGATTTGAAGAACTCTTTGCAAGAGTTCACTTTGCTTTTTGTTTCAAACCACACTCATCTTAGCAGAGCTTCTTATAGTTTAGGTCTCCCATATAGCCGGTTGCATAATGTGACACAACTAATACGTAGCTTCCTTCAAGAAGTTTGGTTCTTCCATTTTACTTAACCTAGTTATTTGCTTGCTCCATGATTTAACTTTGATATCAATGGGTGTTTCAAGCAGGAGACTACTGTTCAGAGTAACTGAAAATGGCCAAGAACAGTGGCTCAAATTCGTTAACTTGAGTCTCATAAAAATATACTGGAAAACAAAAATATTTTCTTTTTTAAGAACTCCTTCCTTTACCCCAAAGTCTGACACCTTTGCTGACTGACTTATCCTAGTAGGTAGCATAAGTGGGTAGGGTCCTAGTGGGTAAATTTTGTCTCTTTTTTGGGAATGGTTGAAACAAGCTCCTTTTTTAATAAGCCCCAGTGTCCTTCCCTGTTCAGAACTTGCAATTTAACACATATAGAAGGTAAATATGTTCAAAACATAATCTCTTTCAAGGTCATTGATTTTAAGGTCAAAGGTCTCAGTTGGAATTCCCTACATAACATAAGCGAGTTAAAGTTCGCCAAGGAGTTCCTGTTTCAAACCAATGCTGTCTAGCTAACTGAGAAAAATTTCTGATGGATTTAATAGGTCATGTAGTAAACTGTTTCAATGAAACTTTTCAGGTATCAAGGACTTACTTTTCTTTGTCCCAGAATGGCCATGGGAAGATGTCCTAAGAAGTTAATTTTTCTGAGCCCAGCATTATTCGTTCTCATAAGCCAATTCTTTTATTTGGATATTTAAGTGATAAGGTTATGACTAAAAAACTATATAATTATATTCAATATATAATTATATTCATATAATTATATTCAATATGAATTATTTCAGATAAACTTTTTTTTTAAAAAAAAAGGCAAGAATAACCCTGTAATAGAAAAATACATCAAGTAAATGACTGCATATGCAGTATGCACACATTTTTATAAACAAAGTTTTACACTAAAAATATCAGAAACAATCCTCATGACTTTGTTGAATGTAGCCATGCAGGTCTTAGCAATGACAGCATCCCTATAGATGGGGATCAATGTGAATGATTGTAGGCACATGTTAAGTAACTGTCATTCCAAACTAGATTCAGGCTGTCTTAGCTATGTGAGTCAGACTTAGGTTGAGTTGAAGGTAATAAACTTTGTAAAGCTTTCAGTTAGAGAAAATTTGCATTGCAACTCAACTGTGCAGACCTTTCCTACATTGTTGCCCCTGTCTTATCTCCTAAAAAAGCATTCTCACAGCATTTCTATGAGATGGGAAAGAACAGTGCTGTTATTTATCTTGAAGAGATGCTGCAATACTTCACCTGAGTACTATATTCTTCATATGTGCTCAGGCTGTGGGTTGTGCATTAGTTGCATGCTGTGCAGTGGGACTGTTTATAAATTTGTGCATTACATGTCTTCCAGAACTTAAAGATCCAGATGAAGGATTTTGAAGTAAGTGCTGAGCCTCTGCAGGAGTGGCTGAGCATGACTGAGAAGATGGTGCAAGGAAGTAATAGTCGACTCCACGATCTTCCTTCCAAGAGGAGAGAGCAGCAAAAGCTACAGGTGACTTCTTATGAGCCTTTTTTAGTACAGCCAGCCCTTCCTCTCCCATCCAGTCTCATTTATTCCTTGAAAAACCTTGATCATACTGACATCTTGGCCTCTAAATAAGATGAAAGCTGGTTTCGAGCATTGCTTTTGCTAGTGTTTTACAAGCAGGTGTTGCCTTTCCACATTCCTCCTGACATACTGCTTCATTGCTGTCGCTGTATGGTGTGTGGTTGTGCCTTTCTCAGCATGCTTGTCATTTGTCGTTTCTGTTTTATTGTTATTGTTGTTATTTTTTTTATGGGGTCTTCATATATCTGTGTTGTCTGCTTTTTTGCATCCACTCTTAATGTTAACATGCTTGTGCTTTCCAGTCTGTCCTTGAAGAAATAAACTGCCACGAGCATCAGCTCAACAGGCTAAAAGAGAAAGCTCAGCAACTGTGGGAAGAGCAAGCTGTCAGCAAAAGCTTTATGCGCAGAGTGTCTCAGCTGTCTTCTCAATACCTTACTCTAAGCAATCTGACAAAGGTAATGCACTCTATACGCATGCTTTTAAGTGGTTCATTTGATGTATGTGGAGAAAAAAATGAAACGTGAAATACTGCAGCTATCTTGCTTGTCTGCTGTGTGGCATGTCTGAACTGTGTTGTCTTTTGCACGGGGTGTGAAGAGTGGGAAGTAAGGACCATATAAGGAATAACTCCATGAGCAGTTGACAAAATTTTTTGACAAGTTTTTTTAAAATATGTTTTGATTGAAAAGCATTTTAAAATAATTACCTGGTTATACAATAATCTAATTTAGTAATCAGGGCACTTGAATGAGGTATTTTTCAAAATTTGGGATTTTGTTTTTTTTCTTTAGAATACCTAAGCTTTATAAGGAAATATTATTGCTTCATGACATTCTGTAATGCTAATTTATTATTTGCTTCATAAACAAATAATGTGTCTTGCCCAGAAGTCAACAGATTGGTTTTCAGCATTATTTTGGAAAAAAATGTTATCTGTCAGGCTGATTTTGAAGGTTCCGTATTACGCTGGAAACTGAGGGAGTTAGTTTTATTTGTCTGTTCTGTTGAGTGATACTTGACAAGATGCTTCACCACCTGATATTCTTTCTGTTTCTGTTGTGCAAGCAGATTAAAAGGTCTTTGTGTCAGGATTCTGTTACTCTTCACAATGTGTCAGTCATGAAGGAAGCTTGGTATTGAATCAGGTTTATGGTTACTACTGTAAGGAGGAAAATTTTAGGATTTTGGAAATGTGTTATGGGATAACAACTCAAGTCATAAAACATTTATACTTGAGTAACTACTAGTTTTTTAATTACTATCCTTTCTGTGGAAATAAAATTATAAAGCATATCTGAGGCTGTATGACTTACTGAAAATTACTGTATATGTAGCCATTAAAAAATTTATGATTAAAAATGAGAAAAGGAAAGATATGTGAGTAACTAACATTAGCTTGTGAGGGCAGAATTTTTAAGAGATGTCAGAGTGAGAGGATGGCACCTGAGGCAATGGATATGCATGATCCTGTGGGATATGCATGATCCTGTGTGTGTGAGAAATCCCCAAATTTTGATGAACAGATTCATCTCTGTTACCTCCTCAGCATGTTTCACTGAGTTGGCTTTAATTCTCAGTCACAATGTAAAATATACTATGCTCTGGTTTCTTGTTAAGTCTCAGGCCTTGTAGCAGTGAAAAATCTGGTAAACTTGAGCATTTTCTTTCTCATGTCAGTATTACTGATTTCCCAGAAAATGGATATACCGGCAGTAACTGTGAAGGAAAATAGGCTTTCTTACCTCAAGTATCAACAAAGTAATGTTGCTACAGCGGTGTAGGTTAATGGGCTTATACCTGTCTTCTGCATTGGCAGCTTTTGCAAGTTTTCTTCACTTGTAGCATCACTATGATGTTTAGTTAGGTGTGATTGGCCAGATATAGGGGAAAAAAAAGGCAAAAAGAAAGATAAAAAGAAAACTTGCATCTACTTTGAATGAGATAGATGAAACTGCATTTAGAAAACAGAAGTGGACACTTCTGACGTTTTCATTTATACATCATGTTTGGACAACTCATATGTGTATGAAACTGACAGTCACAAGCACATTTATTTGAACATGGAATGAATTTATGAAGAGAATTGGTGGGTATCATTTAGGAGACACGTTCCAACACTGATAGTCATCATGGGGAAAAATGATCATTTGAATAGACGCTAGTGCTAATTGCTGATGAATTTCAGGAGAAGGTTTCCAGGATGGACAGGGTCGTTGCAGAGCACCAGCAGTTCTCTCACAGTGTCAAGGACCTCCAGGACTGGGTGGATGATGCAGTTCACATGCTGGAGTCCTACTGCCATCCAACTGCAGACAAAAGTGTGCTGGACAGCCGGATGCTAAAGCTGGAGGTAAGAAAACAAGATTCCAGAACCAGCTCCTTTAAAATCTGTAAAATGAATGCAAATATCTCATCCTTTATGTGAGTTACTTATTGGTGTAACAACTTGTTTTTCATCAGAGCTTGTTTTTTCTTAAATATTCCTGTTTTCCATCTAAATGATGTTATTTTCAGAAGTTATTTTGATTTTTCTCCTTTTCCACCCCAGAAATACCTTCTCTGTGGCAGTACAAGTACTTGAACTTGTAGATTCAATGAAAAGTTCTCTGTTAACTTAAGATTTATGGTACAAACCTACTTTTTTAAAGATATCTTTTCCTTGTGAAACCCCGACATTAACCACGCTGCCCTTTTCCAATTGAATTTTTCTACAAACTGCTAAATTTGATTAATTCATTTTCTGGTGAAATTGGATAGTGTGTTCATGCCCAGTTTATTATAAAACTGATCGTCTATTTACTGGAATATCTGTTCAATTTGTAGGGACTCCTAGCAGTGAAACAAGAAAAAGAAATCCAAATGAAAATGGTTCTGACAAGAGGAGAATCTGTTCTGCAAAACACTTCTCTGGAGGGAATGCCAGTAATTGAACAGCAGTTGCAGACCCTGAAGGATAGCTGGGCTTCTCTTCTGTCTGCTTGTATCCAGTGCAAGAGGTAAAAAGGGTATAAGGTGCAGGATGATGCTTGATAGCAAAGCACTGATAAATAAAAGAACGTGATTTCAGTTCTAACAATGTTGTTCAAAATGATAGAATAAAATAATATATATTTTTAAATATACACTTCTATGGTGCAAGCATTTCATTTTGAAACAATCAAGGCAATTAACCATTAGAAGCCAGGAGCTGACTAATAAAAGGCCAGAAAATGCCAGAAAAATGCCAGAAAATTTCTGATTTGGGGACTTATACTTTCAATTGTGTTTTGTTTAGTAAAGCTAGTACACATCAACTAGCTATGTAAATTTCAAACCTTCCAAGTTTAGAAAACTTAATCGCTCTATATCAGCCATGCATGCTCCTATTCAGCCTTTAGCTGTCTTAACAATTCTGTCTGGGGTTGTTTAGCTTGCAATATGTCTGTTTTATAATCAGAGTGTAGAGTGATTGTATGTGACTTTTTCTGACTGCTTAAATAGCATGAGGAATTGTACTATTACAAAAAAAAATATGTATTTTTAAATTACAGTCAGCTGGAAGGAGCTCTCTCCAAATGGACAAGTTACCAGGATGATGTTCGCCAGTTTTCCAGCTGGATGGATAAAGTAGAAGCAAGCATGAATGCCTCTGAAAGGCAGTATGCAGAACTGAGGGAAAAAGCAGCTGCCCTCAGCAAAGCAAAGGTGTGTTTACTTTACAGCAAATCAACAATAAACCCAAATTGCTTTATAAAAAAACAAAAAAGGCTGAGTAACTGTAAGATTAATCATGGGTCTTGTTTTAGTGTTACTGATTTGTAAATCCATTTTGCTCTCTGTTTTCAGCTACTCCACGAAGAAGTGTTGAGTCACAACAGCTTGTTAGGGACTATTGAAATGAAAGGCAATGGAATGACAGAACATTATGTAACCCAGCTTGAACTCCAGGACCTTCAGGAGCGGTACAAGTTCCTCAAGGACAAAACAAGGGTATGGGTTCCTTGATCCTTGAATGCTCAGTCAAATTTTGCTGACATAAAGGAATCAAAGAAAGACTTTAATGAATTGTTTTACAGCTATTTTGTTCTCTCAGAGATATATTTATCCTGTGGAGAGGTCCAAAGTTCAGTTTTGGGGGATGCCTAAGTGTTTTTTTGTTGCTGTTGTGTGGTACTCTATTCCACAAGCGAAAGCTGTCTTTATTTGGACCTCCTTTGAGTGAATTCAGGGTTGATAGAGGGATGAAAGGTGAGTCCTGGAAAGTGCAAGTGGATCACATGGGGATCCTCTCTTTGTTTTGCTTGAATATTTGTTTCCTGCACATATCTGTGGTGTCATGGGCTGCCTCTATTTTCTCAACTTGAGCAACAGCATGATTTGGGAGAACAGGGATCTAGTTAACCAGGAAAACAGCTCTGTAGCTCTTCCCAAAGATAACAAGAAACATCACTCTTTCCTTCACACCTGATAAGTCATTCCAGGTGACCTTTTGTCTTCCCCACTCACAACTGTGTTGATGATGTTAAGCATTTAGCCTACACTCAATCCTGGGGAGCTGCAAGAAATTCAAAGTTCAAAGTCAATAGCTGGAAAGCAGAGATTGGCCAAAATCAGTGGGGAAATAAACCAGTTTGGTACTCCTTGGCTTTGTCACTTGAAATCTGCTCCATGAGAAGAATAGGCAGAAAGGAAAGTCTAAAATTTCTGTGAGGTTCTGTGACCCAAGTCAGAGCAGACAGTGGCCTTCAATTCCCTTCATCTACTGGCAGAAAACTGGTCTGTTTTTCTCTTACCACTCATGGATGTGGGAAGGCCATGTAAATGATGAACATCTTTCTTTCCTCTTTCTTTCCTCCCATTGTCCAAAATTTTTAAAATTAATTAAAGCGGGCAGTAAATTCTTGGTTAATATTTATCAGAATGTTTTTCTATGTGATCTGCTGCCCTGAGACACAGAGTTTTGCCTCCGTTTCAGTTTGGATCTCTGTTCCCAGCATATCTTCCAAGGTGTGGTTTACTTGTGATATTCTCTTCTTGCACCTACAAAGGCAAGGATCTGTTGGTAATACATGACCCCTTTCATACTGTACTCAAGATATTGTAATATTTTTAGTATTTGGTTATGAAATTGCTGTAACCTCTTTACCCACATGCATAGAAAATTTTGCAGTCCAGTTCTTACTGCATTTTTAGGAATTACCCACAAATTACTTGAGTAGCCTTCAAAACTAAAGATAGTGGATGCTTTTAATAGAAAGTTTGCTGATTATTATTCCATTGGCAAAAAAAATCCTGTGAAGTAAAATAAACTGATTTATAAGATCATCCTCTTGTTGATCACTTCAATAAAGTTAATAAATTTAAACTGGTTTAAAACAAAGCAAAATAAGACTTTTGTTATTAAACAATAAGATTCTATTTAAAATTGATGAAATATCAAAATTTCAAATCCCCCAAACCACAGAACTTAGATAAGTATCCACACGGTTGACGCCTCTTTCTCTGTAACTGATCAAACTATCCTCCGGATTCAAATTCTTGAGTTTTAGGAACAGTCAGCTTCATAGCCAAGTGTTTTGCTTGATGTCACATACATAGAATTTCTTGGTTTGATGAAAATTAATACATATATATGCACATATTTAAAAAAACAGGAGGCAGTAACTAAAGCCGAAGGACTGCTTAACTTACATCAGGAGTACCAAAGAAATTTGAAGGCCTTTGAAGTCTGGCTGGAGAAGGAACAGGAAAAACTTGACTGCTTTTCACATCTGGAAGGTGATACCCAGAAACAGGAAGCAACACTCCAAGATCTACAGGTACAAAATTTGTGATATCTCCAGTCAAAAACTCCTACTTGTAAAATGATAAAGTAATATTGAGTGCTGAGCAGAAATTTCATCTCTTTTTTGCCTTGAGAACAGTTTTGACTTAAAGAAATTAAAACCTTTTTCTGCTCAAAAGTGGTTCCAGTAAAGTCAGTTGAAACATTCTCACTTATTTCAAGGCAGAAGTGCCAAGCCTTGTATGCAATCTCCAGGCATAGTAATGCTTTCTTGCAAATACTGAATCTGTTCAATTTTGTTCACCTACCTTCAGGAATCTAAATGACGTGTAACCTAAGCTAAGCTTCTTCTGTGGACAAGGCAGAGAATGACAGCCAAGTCCCACTTATGTTAGACAGCTATGTTTGATGGAATAAGTTGTTCTTCGAATTATTCCAGTTCCATGAGACAGCTATGAGATTCTCAGCACCCAGTCTCACCTCCCAGGTGAGGTGGGAAGACTGTGAGTGAATCCTACAGTGATTGTAAAAGGCGAACCTTTAGTTCTTCAGTTATCTCCTAGTTATGATCTTAAGCTAATTTAGAATATTTCCATACCTGTTCTTGAAACTAGCAGTAACACAGAAGGTCTGTACTTGAGCTCATGAGTTATGAAATACCTCATACCTTTTCCAGGATGTTGTGAAGACCTTTATATAATTAGGGATTCTGCATATGTCTTTCTATAGGAGTTTATTCTTAAAAATCTGAAATCGTTTAATAAATCTGAATATATATCTCAACTATAAAAGACATAGAGTACATTGGTTAGATAATTCCCTGTTTGTATTTTGCTAATCAAGCTAATTCTCTGCATACTTCCTAAAGCAAATTCTAATAAATATGAAAATGCCACATTTACACAGAAGAGGGTATCTAGAATTATTTTGTAAAAGTGTGTGAAAAACATAGAAATAAACAGGCATGTTTATTATTAAAGAACCTGAGTTGTAAATCTGAAGCCTCAGCTTGTTCAGCTTGTTTTAAACAGATTCAATTTTAGAGTCAGTGTTTCAGTGTGTTTTGACATAGTTGGAAAATTCAGAATTTAAGGTTGTGCTGAATGGATTCCAGGCTCCCATGACAGCTCAAATGGCAACTGTTTTAGAAGTTATGATAAATTTGGAAGGACAGGAAGGAATATAAAGCATATTTCATCAGTAATTTTCTCTAATTCACTGGTCAGTAATATGATAGTGGGTTTGTTTTGTAAATGAACATGTCAGCGTAAGGTAGCATAACGTGTGTTCAACCATTAATGCTTACAGGGAAGATCTAGATAATTTTTTAACTGCTTTCTTTCTTAAGCTGAATAAAGTCTGTCATGTGCGAATAAAACCTGTTAATGTGGGATCTGTATCTATATAACTGCATTTACAGGAGTTGCAGGTCCACTGTGCAGAAGGACAAGCATTACTGAATGCTGCTGTCCATGCCAGAGAGGAGGTGATTCCTTGGGGCATGCCTCAGATAGAGGACCGAGCCCTGGAATCCCTACGGCAGGATTGGCAAGTTTATCAGCACAGGCTTTCTGAAGCAAGAACACAATTAAATGCAACTGTGAGCAGATTGAGGTTAATGGAGAAAAAAATTCAGAAAGTAAATGACTGGCTAACAGATCTGGAGGAGAAAGTTACTATCAGGACTGGGAGGCAGTCTGGTAGAGCAACAAAGGAGATGCAGCTACAACAAATGAAGGTAAGCAATATCCTTCAAAGAATTATTTCAACAAGATGTTGCACGAAATTTCTACATCAGTGTTTAGTTTCATGGTGGAACTGTCAGGAAACATTAATAATCATTCTGAGGCAATGCTGCGAAAGAGGATCCAAGAATGCTTCCTAGTTCCTGGGTCCAGGTATATGTCCTGGCCCTGTTCCATTCTCCAGTTAGGACAAGGTTAGTGTTGCTGCTTTGCTTCTCTACGCATCTTATCCTGGAAGAAAATCCAGCTAACTTGAGGATCAAGGCTGTAGGGTATGTCACAGAACACATTTCCTACTATCAAATGCCTACATCCATTTTACTGATAAAGGTATGGATATATCAATGTTGAAATCTCCCAGAGAAATCTGGAATTCATTTGCTGAAATGAAATATGAAGGCATAACAGAGGTCAAAGGTTGATCCTAGAGACGGAAAGTGTTAATGTCGTGAGCAGAGTAAAATTTGACCAATTCTGGTGTGATGTCTTTGCTGTGTGGTAACTTTTCTTGACTCTGCACAGAATAGACATGATTGTGAAAAAATAAAGGTAGCAGATTTCTGAAGATTCAAGGTTACACTTCATAGTCATTTTTCAAACTGGACACATAAATCTTCTATAGGAAGCACAGTTTGTATTTCTGCTATTACTTTGAAAAAAAAAAGTATTACATCTACTGTAATAAAATGAAGTCAAGCTTCTCTGATGAAACATCCATCACCTTTACTCCCTTCTGGGTCATCAGATTCTGCTTTGTTTCCCTGTTGTAATTTCATGTTTATAATCATGTATTTGTTTTGCTTTCTAATCCTAACTTAGTTGCAACAAAATTCCTGTTGTGTTTAAGATGTTTGAATCAAGGAATCATTAAGGTTGGAAGGGACCTATAGAGATCATCTAGTCCGACCCCCCCACACACGCAGGGTCACCTAGAGCAGGTGGCTAAGAGCTGCGTCCAAGCAGGTTTGGAAGATCTCCAGAGAAGGAGACTCCACAACCTCCCTGGGCAGCCTGTGCCAGGGCTCTGGAACCCTCACTGTCAAGAAATTTCTCCTTAAGTTCCTGTGGAACTTTTGGTG
>VZSV01000221.1:123613-159674 GCA_013398735.1 Nothocercus julius
GGTTATTCCTCCCCAGGGGCAGGACCCTGCCCTTGCCCTTGTTGAACTTCATGAGGTTTCTCACTGCCCAGTTATCCAGTCTGTCCAGGTCCCTCTGGATGGCAGCGCAGCCCTCTGGGCTGTCAGCTCCTCCTCCCAGTTTGGGATCATCAGCAAACTTGCTGAGGGGAGCCCTCTGTGCCTTCATCCAGGTCATTGATGAATAAACTGAACAGGACTGGACCGAGGACTGGCCCCTTGGGGACACCGCTAACCACAGGCCTCCAACTAGACTGCACCACTGATCACCACCCTCTGGTCTCTGCCACCCAGCGAGTTCTTAATCTACCTCACGGTCCACTCATCTAACCCATACTTCCTGAGCTTCCCCAAGAGGATGCTGTGAGGGACAGTGTCAAAAGCCTTGCTGAAGTCCACATAGATGACATCCACGGCTCATCTATGCAGCCAGTCATTCCATTATAGAAGGCTATCAAGTTAGTCAAGCATGATTTCCCCTTGGTGAATCCTTGTTGACTACTCCTGAGCACCTTTTTGTCCTCCACGTGCTTTGAGACAAGAGCCAGGATGAGCTGTTCCATCACTTTTTCCGGGGATGGAGGAGAGGCTGACTGGCCTCCTCCTAGTTGCCTGGGTCCTCCTTCTTGCCATTTTTGAAGACTGGCATGACATTGGCTTTTTTCCAGTCTTCAGACACTTCCCCCGTTCTCCAGGACCTTTTGAAGATGATGGAGAGTGGCTTAGCAATAACCCCTGCCAGTTCCCTCAGCACTCTGGGGTGCATCCCATCAGGGCCCATGGATTTGTGGGTATCAAGTTTCCCTAAGTGCTCTCTGACCCAATCTTCCTCTACTCAGGGCAATTCTTCCTCTCTCCAGGCTTTTTCTCTTTTCTCTGTGGTCTGAGATTCCAGAGGGCTGCCCTTAGTAAATACTGAAGCAAAGAAGGCATTCAGTAACTCTGCTTTTTCTGTGTCTTTCGTAACCAGGGCACCCACCTCGTTCACCAGTGGAACTGCGTTTTCCCTGATCTTCCTTTTGCTGCTGATATATTTGAAGAAGCTATTCTTATCTTTGACATCCCTTGCCACGTTCAATTCCAAATGCGCCTTAGCCTTCCTTGTTGCATCCCTGCATTCCCTCACAGCTTTCCCATATTCCTCTCAAGGGACCTGCCCTTTTTTCCACATTCTGTATATTACCTTCTTCTGTTTGAGTTTTGCAAGGAGCTCCTTGCTCATCCATGCAGGCTTCCTGCCCCCCCGCCTGATTTCTTAACCATCAGGATGCACCGATCTTGATCTTGGAGGAATTGCTGCTTGGATACTAATGAGCTCTCTTCGGTCCCCTTTCCTTCTAGAGCCCTAGCCCATGGGATTCTTCCAAGCAGGTCTCTGAAGAGACCAAAGTTGGCCCTCCTGAAGTTCATGGTTGCAAGGCTACTTACAACCCTGCTTCCTCCTCGTTGGATCCTGAACTCCAATAACTCATGATCACTGCAGCCGAGGCTGCCCCCCACCTTCACATCTCCAGCAAGCCCCTCTCTGTTTGTCAGTATGAGGTCCAGTAGCCCACCTCTCCTCATTGGCTCCCCTACAATCTGTGTTAAAAAGTTATCATCAACGTACTGCAGGAACCTCCAGGACTGTTAGTGCCTAGCAGTGTTGTTTTTCCAGCTGATACCAGGATAGTTGAAGTCCCCTATGAAAACCAGGGCCTGTGGCCATGAGGTTACTTCCAGTAACCTTCCTGTAAAAAGTCTCATCAACTTCCTCATCCTGATCAGGTGGCCTGTAGCAAACACCCACCACAGTGTCTCCCATGCTAGCCTGCCCTCTAATCCTTACCCACAACTCTCAACTCCCTCATCATCCACCCCCAGGCTGAGCTCCGTGCATTCCAGTTGCTCTCTCATATAAAGAGCAACTCCACCACCTCGCCTTCCCAGCCTGTCCTTCCTAAAGAGCACGTAACCTTCCATGACAGCGCTCCAGTCGTGTGAGCTGTCCCACCATGTCTCTGTGATTCCAATGAGATCATGACCCTGGGACTGCACACAGAACTCTAGTTCCTCCTGTTTATTCGCCATGCTCTGTGCATTGGTATGCAGGCATTTCAGGGAAGTAATCGAGCCTGCAGCTTTCCCGAGAGAGGTGAAATCATATGTCATATATAATCATATCTTATGTTGACTTCCCCACTTCCATGCTCCCACTGGACACCCTCTGACTTTGGCTGCACCACACTGATTGCCCTGTCCACGTAACACTCCCCTTCCCACTTCTTGCTTAGTGTGCCTAATAATCATATACTAATCATATAAACTGGATAATGTATTTGTTATAGAAGTGGCATGAAGAAATTGCACTCTATAAAGATGATGTGGAGGAAGTTGGGGTATTGGCTCAGCAAATAATAGAAGAAAATCTCGTGACAAGTAGAATGGGAAACCAAGCCACACAACTTACTTCTCGATATCAAACTCTTCTTCTTCATATGTTGGTAAGTAGTGAAAATTAGTTTGGTATTATAAAAATCTAAAACATTATAAACATTATAAACATGATAAATGTCATCTCAGAAGAAGATTCAGCTAGTCTTTCTTTAATTAGATGTCAGAGGTTATTCGTTATTGTAAACTCCACGCTATAATATCTATATGTGTATATAAACACTAGATTTCATTGGACTAGATGGATTGGAGAACTATTAGCAGGACAAAGCCCTTTCCAAAATTTTCAATATTAAGCAGAAGTTGTTACTGTCTTTTTCAAAAGTTTCAGGAAAGAAATTCAGAATTCAGTAGTATTCGTTGAATACTAAATGACATCTAGAGAAAATTTTGGGGGTTATCACTGTAACACATAGGTATGGGGAGATTTGAATTGGTAAGTTCTTCAGGTCATTTTAAATGCTAAGTCTCTGATAGTACCATAACCACTAACTGGAATTCAAATTTCAAAATATAACTATTTTGAGTGTTCAGTATTATTTCTATTTTAACGTTAGTGATTGCTGTATCACTAATATTTTTGATATCAGTAATATATGTATACCTTACAAAGGCTCTTGTAAGAATTATCTACTAGATATGAAAGGACTCAGAAACATTGCATTTAATCTTAGTATATCATTTTTTGTTAATAAATAACAATTTATAGAGAAAAAAGGCCAAAAATGTTAAGCATCTCAAATTGGTTTTGTTTCTTCCCCCTCTCCCCATACTTGTTTGCAGGAACAAATAAAGTTTCTGGAAGAAGAGATTCGAAGTATAGAGGAGTCAGAATTAGCTTTTAGTGCTTACACGAATTGGTATGGAGCTACCAACAAGAACTTCAGGAATGTAATCACCAAGTTTGATATTGTGGATAAAACAGCAATGGAGAAAAAAATGCAAAAGTTAGAGGTACTACTTGAATGCAGTTGATTACAGTTTCTCTTCAGTTTCTATTCAGAAAAAAAAAGAATCCATACACCTTTTTTTTCAAGTTCAACCTACATAAAGAAGTTAAAAGGATAAGGGGCACCTTTTTTTTTTTTTTTTTTTTTTCTTTCTTGTTATCACAATCACTTTAGGTTGCAGTATGGTTGTCGAGGTTATGAATAATACTAAATAATATAATCATATATTTCAGTAAACTATGTTTATGCATGTTTTGTTTTAGCCTAAAATTTAAAATAAGTTCCCCTCCCAACTCATCCTGTCATATGTACTTCATCATGGTAGACATTGAGCAAGAAAGACTTTGTTTCTTCTCATTGCAATAGCTCCGTTGTAAAACAGTGTGCTCTTTCTGCTTCCTTCTAGTTCTCCACACTTTAACTCCAAGCATGCTAGTTATGAGCAGTCCACTCAATTTCCCTAGCAATTCTTTTTCTGTACTTATCAAAATAATAATTAGCATCTCGTTAACAACAGAACTACAAAGGATCAAAATGAAAGAAGCAAGAATTTACTTATATTTTCTGTTAACTGATGTTTCCTTCACAGCTCCTTTTGAGTGATATGGACATAGGGCATAGTTTACTGAAATCTGCCCGCGAGAAGGGGGAGCGAGCTATAAAGTATATAGAAGAAAAGGAAGTTTCACAGTTAAGAAAAGAAATCAATGATTATGTTGAACAACTTGAAGAGTTAGCTGGCTCAATCAGGAAAGAACACATTACTTCAGAGAAGTGCCTGCAGCTGGCCAAGGAGTTCTCAGACAAATACAAAGCACAAACTCAGTGGCTAACAGAGTACCAAGACATCTTACATACTCCAGTAGAGCCAAAAAGTGAGCTCTATGAGAAGAAGGCCCAGTTGTCCAAATACAAGGTAAAAATTGTTGTATCATTCTTTTATATAAATGATTTTTAACCTAGAAGAATCGTAATAAGTCCAGGTGTCTTTTCAAGAATCCTCAATAGATTCATGAGACATCCTTATCTGGGTATCTGATTCCCCATTAGAGTGAAAAGCTGCATGACACCTGCACCAACAAACCAGAGTGAGTGTCTGGATTTGAAATGCACATCTTAAAGCTTCTATATTTGAAAGGTTCCTGTTATAGAGCCCAATTCTGTTCTTATTTACACAGATATGAGTAATTAAATTGATAATTAGCACAGTAATGGCAGCTTAAACAAGGGTAGCAATTGATCATAGTCTTTCTTCACTGCAAATACTACTTCTGTCTACATTGGCTTAGCCAGGTTTCTGGTTGAAGTTCAACGTCCCAGCTCAGCCGACATCCAAGTTGGTTAGAGACTACAGCCTTCACTGTTTCTAATTAGGATCTTAAGAAATGTATATCTTTCCGACAAAAGTAGTTGCCTGTCTTTACAGCGCTTTTGTGAAGTGCATTTCCCAAGGTTTCAGAAGATAACACGGCTTAAATATCTAAAGTCATGAGTCAAAACTGTGTGCCTTTGGGGAGCTGGTATCTCACTGTCTTTTCATGGATGCAATGCTGTCTGTTGCAATGGCACAACAATACCTACATATATGTGTATATATATTTAATTAATCAGGAAGCAGTAATGAAAGCTGAAGGACTACTTAACTTATACCAGAAGTACCAATATAACGATGAAGTAACAGGCAGTCAGATTTCACAATCTTGTTAGTGCAATATGATGCACTAAACTACATATCATCTCATGGGGGTGTAGCTTTGATCATAATTCCCCATCTGTTCAGAGTATTGGTTTCTCTGAACAAGTTGTTCCCTTGCATTTGCCCCGTCATGCATACACTCCTTTCCTTTACTATCTCCAGGTTATCAGCCGAGCTGTTAGGGGCTTGCAAAAGGTGCAATTGCTCTTAAGTTGCTAAGAAGTTACTGTCTCAGGATATGGCTGAGAAACATAGTCTACTAGTGATGGCAAAGGAAAGGGGTGATATATACCATGATAGAAGGCTGTCCTTTGGACCAAAAGAAAGCAAGTGAAATAGCTCTTCTGTGTTCAGTATATATTTTACTGCTCTTGCTTGCGTTGTAGTCCATACAACAGACTGTTCTATCCCATGAGCCTTCAATAAAATCAGTGATTGAGAAGGGAGAAGCACTTTTTGAGCTGGTGAATGATGCAGCTCTAAAGAACAACATTCAAGACCTTCAGAGCAGTTACCAGGAACTCTGCAGCGCAACAAAGGTAAAAGAAAAAGCAAGGAAACCCTAGGTGCTTCCCACCTTACTATACTTTTTCCCTATTTGACAAGTTGCATATTTATTTCAGATTGTCATTTCAAATCTTGTATACAAAGCCAGTTAGATTTTATTACTTTTTTTTCTTAACCTCTTTGATATAGAATGAACTTATACCTAAGTAAATCTAACAAGAGTAACTGAAGTTTAAGTGTGGCAGGAATAGAACCAAGGAGAAATACATCAGTGACCAGTTTGTATTTTTGTTATGCTTTACATTGTTTTGAACGGATTTCTAAATAAATACTTAAGGTCAGATGCCCTTAAATCATGACATGTCATCTCTTGTTATTGAATGAAAGTCAGGGGAGAAAGTGAAATGCGAAAGAAATACTTTATTTTAGCAGTGGCAATATTAATTAACATTAATTCATTAATCAGCATGTATATAGTTCTTTGAAAGACCTAATATTTCTAAATACATCCTAAAGAATAACTATAACTAAAGTTTTTTTAAAGCTTACACTCCTAATAGGGATAAGCTTCGTAAAACCGTGTTAGTACACATGTTTAAGTCCCTTTAACTGCCAGTCCATCCACCAATAGCAGATGATCTTTTAGTTGCTAGATGTTGATCTGATTCATACCAAAAAAATGAATTTTCATTGCACTAGCTGTAATTTTGATGACTTAAATATAGGTAATTATTAGAAGGTTTTTTGTTTGTTTGTTTGTTTGTTTGTTTTGAAGAAGAAGTAATGAGTTCATCCTTAGTTTGCCTAGTAGAATCACAGGTAATATGTGGTAATAGGCAATATATATGATAGCTGTAAGGGGTAGTGGCCAAATTGGAGTACTTGATAGGTCATGTGAAGTCTCTAAAAGACTGTACAATAGATTTTTTTAAAAAATGGATTTAAGGTGGGGTTCACAGTATTTCTTTTCTTAAAGGAAGGGCTCCTCATTGTTTCCCTCAATATTCAGCTGAATAGATTTTATTCACATAAGTAGTCCCTTTGATATCTAATCACATGAGAATAAATCACACGAATATGAATTTGGAAGATAACTCTCTTACTAGGCTTTAAAGCTGTTGATACTTTCTTATTCTTATAATCACCTTAATGTTTCATTTTGGTTGACATGGACCAACAGGTATGCGTTGAAACGTTAGAGCTAAGAGTAAAAGAACATGAGGATTACAACAGCGACTTGCAAGAAGGGGAGAAATGGTTACTGCACATGTCCAGCAGGATTGTTAGCCCTGACTTCATGGAGAGTAATAATCTCGAAATGATTACTCAGCAACTAGCCAACCACAAGGTGGGTGTGCTGCTTAGATAAACTTCCCTTGTCTAGTAAAGTAGATTTTTTTCTTCTCTACTTTTCTGTTTCCACTGCAGAGCTTGAGTTATTTGTCGTTCACTTGTTTTATTTCTGTTAACTGACTGTGTAAATGAGCATTAGTGTCAGTAATAACACAGTTAACAAACACACCTTGTTGAAGCACTGTTTCGTGGATTGGGTTGCACAAGCACAAGAACTTTGTTGTGTGTTTGGCTGAACTCTACTAGCTTTTTGCTGAGGTATTCCAGAAAACAGACTACAAGAAGTGAATTAGGCTTATCTTACTTCTGAAAGAATTTTGATTCACATACTTGTAAGGAAAAAAATAATAAATAAAAAAAAATAAAATAAAATATCAAACTCCTTTTTTTCTCTATTAGATTGTGTCTTTCCTCCGTTGCTTTCACAGATGAGATCATGAGTATCAATGATAATCATTCTCTACTTTGATAATGGGTGCTTTAAAAGAAAATAGCAAAGCAAAATCCAACCCCCTCAGAACCTGAAATTCCAAGAGGAAATGCTGAAAATTGTTAACTCACCATAATTAATTTATTCTTTAAGTAGCTTTGGGTAAACATCTGCATCCACCGCAGTCAATGGAATGATCTGCCTTTAATAGAAAAGCTTGTGGCAGAAGATATGATTCGGTGGTTCTCAGTGCTAGACACAAGAGAGGTTGATGGAGCCCTGGAGAGCATGCAGCTAAGAAAGATTAAAAACAGTCTATTTTGGGACATAAGCATATAGTGTTTACACATTATGAGAATACTACTAGTATTTCTGTGGGATACCTATAAACAGAATTGAATTTTAAAACAAAAATATACTCTAATAGCTTGACCATAATATTAAATGTTTTCTGCCGTCTTTTTTTCTTTCCAAATATGAAGATAACGAGTATTTGAGAAGAAAAGCATTAAACACATAAGGCCACTTAAAAAGCTGTGATTTGGAACTTGTTTAAAGTTTAAAAAATTTATTCAAAAGTATTTTATGTATTTATTAGGCTATCATGGAAGAAATTGCTGGATTTGAAGATCGTTTGAATGACCTTAAGAGTAAAGGTGATTATTTGATTGATCAATGTACAGAACACCTTCAAGCAAAATTTAAGCAAAACATACAAAGCCATCTTCAGGGGACAAGGGACAGCTATTCTGCCATATGTAGCACAGCCCAAAGAGTAAGTCTTCGTCAAAAATGTTTTTATACAATTTAGGAATAATACACATTATTATTCCTGTAAGTACTTGTAGTTTCTTTAAATGGTGTAAAACTCTGCTTACTGTTTCATTTGAAATTGAGCCTACAAGTTATTAAGGTAAGTGTTTGATCATTATTGTACTGCAGATGAATCCCTTCTAACCATTGTCTTACACCCGGAGTAACAAACTTTATATCCATCTAAAGTTTCTACTGAAACTCGGCTCCATGACAAGCTTCATGTTACACAAGCTTCTGAGCAATAATGGTGAAGTAAAAAGAAGTATTCCTGGTACAAAATCTGGGGAGAAAATTACACAATGCCAGAATTTTGTATACATACATCACTACTCTTAATTATGTGCTAAGAAATAATGTTTCTATTGGTAAAACCAGAATATACAGTTAAGAAGGGCTAGCTCCGTCATTCTGTTAATACAATTAAGAGATCAGGCCAGCTAAGTTAAAAAAGTAATAATAATAATGAAAAGATTTACTTCATAGTCAGCGGTGTTCATAGAAATAGATAAAGCCTTAAACTAGATCTGTGGCAAAATGATGAGTAAGAATACAGGAATGAGAGAAAATGGTCTGTATTTTCATCTTTGTTTTTTCTTCCAAAGCAGTGAATTAGATATCCGTCTCCTTTACGAATGAGCAAGGGACAGTGAGAGCTTAAGGAGCTTTCCTACCTTGGTATCTATATGTACAGGTGCTAAAATATCTGTAATATTCATATGTTAATTCTGAATTATAAATTGTGTTATATATTAACAGTTGTGTGTGGGGGTTGTTTCTTTATTTGTTTTTGTTTTGTTGTTGTTTATTTTTTCCTACAGTTTTCAAGGGGAAAAAAGATTTTCAAGGAAGAGAGCCAGCAGTGGTGTTTTAAAATTTAATGACATGACAAAATTTTTATTTTAGGTCTACCAGAGCTTGGAACATGAACTCCAGAAACATGTTAACCATCAAGATACCCTACAACAGTGTCAGACTTGGCTGTCTACAGTGCAGTTGGAACTAAAGCCAAGTACTTGGCCACCTTTCAGCCTGGCAGATGCAGTTAAACAGGTAAAAGTTTAGTTTAAAATCTTAGTTGTCCTGAATGAGGTGAATCCAGGTAAGAGCTTTTTATTCTTAAAAAATAGATACTTTCTGTGTTGTTCTCTGAGGGCTTTGTAGCCTTACCATTTATTCCCAGTTCCAAAAGGAATACTTTGACCAAAGCATAATTTTAGGTCAGAAATCAAACAGAGCTTTTGCTAGCTCTGCTTAATACTTAGAAATATGTTCCTTAAAAACAGTTAGCTGGTTACATAATACTGCTCGGCTGTTCTACAAATGTACTTGCAGGGAGGTTGTCTTTCTGATTGTCTGATTGCCCACCTGTCTGTAAATTAATGTTCATATACAAGACCTAATTCCCTGATAGCACAGACACATGGTCTGTTATCCAGCAATTAATATATATTTCATCATAAGAATATTGAATTGTCCCCTGTCCACATTAGTTGTTAAGAATGGTTCCTTTTTCTTCATTATTTTTAAATAACTTAATGTATTTTTAATCAGGTTTCTACCTTGTTTTCAAATTAAACTATTTCAGTACTGAAAAAAGAATTTGGGTCTGTCTCATCCACCACGTTGTTTAATAGAGACCTTCAAATGCTACAGGTTTTGACTAGGTAAAGTACAGAAGAAGAGGATGTAAAATCTCCTTAAAGGAAGTCTGTATGGAGTGGATTTCATATAGAGAGCTTTATGGATTAATGAGGAGCAGAAACAATAATTTAGGTTGGCAGGGACTTCTGGAAGTCATCTAGTCCAACTCCATGTTTAAGGTAGGGTCAAGCTCAAAATTAAATCAGGTTGCTTAGTACGTTTTTCATTTGAGGCTTGAAACTCTGTGTTATGGAGCTGTGGGGGCTGGCAGCTCTGCCAGTGCTGGGGAGCCGAGGATCGGGGCTGGCAGCAAGGCTGGGCAAGCAGAGCAGGGCTCAGCAAAGCTGGCCCTGGCCCGGTGACCACTGGCCAAGTCTAGAGGGCTAAACCACATCTGAGGGTCTCTAAGAATTAGGGGCTTGTTGTGGTGTTCAGCTGCTCTCAGTGTGAACATTTTTTTTTTCCCTTTGTATCCATGCAGTTTCCTTGCTGCAGCCTGTCACCTTTTTTTTTTCTTTCTCTCTCTCTCTTTTTTTTTTTTTTTTTTTTTTTTTTTTTTTTTTTTTTTTTTTTTTTTTTTTTTTTTTTTTCTCCCTGCAAACCTCTAAGCAGAATTTGGCTCTGTCTTCTCTGTACCCTCTCCCTGCTCCCCCACACACACCTTTTTAAGCAGTAAGAGGCAGCAATTAGCCTCTCTCCTCCAGGCTGAACAAACGCAGTTCCTTCAGATTTCCTCCAATGCTGCACTAGAGCTCCTCACCCCCAGCCCTTTCCTGGATTCATTGCAGCCTGCCAATCTCCCTGCTGTTGGGAGTGGGGGAGAGGCACCCAAAACTGGACCCAGTGCTCAGTGCGCAGCCTTTACAATGCAAAAGAGGGGACAATACCTCAGCCTGCTCTCCGCCCTCACTAACGCAGTAAGTCTTGGTTGCCACAAGGGCACACTGCTGTCCTGCATTCAACTTCTTGTCCACAAGGATGCTTCCCCTGAAACTTACCAGGCTACAAGGTCACTTTCCCTTCTCCTCAAGACATCAAGGGATATGTATGGTGTTACCCTGCTTGTCAACACAAGTGTCACCATTTTCTTGTGGGAGGAAAATTTTTATAGTCAGGGACTTCTGTTGGCGATGCTGAAGGGAAACCTCAGCAACCTATAATTGTCAGATCTTGGCAATCATAGAGGTTGGGCGCAATCAGGAGGATTGCAAAGAGTGTGTGAAAGAGGGTGTGTTGTGCTGCTGGGCTGGGTTCCACAAGACCTATTCAAGCACTGAAGGCATCTAGACAAGGTGACAGTTCAATAATGGGATAAACCCTGTCTTTGGTTCACTTTGGGAAACTAAGTGACCTTCTTGAAATGTGTGTTTATCTGTATACAGCTTCTAATTATAAAGAAATAGGCTATGTGATGGAAAGACACTGACTGCTCTGATAATCTATTTTTTGGTTATTCCTTTCCATGACTATGACAGAGCACCCTTATCCAATAAAATCCATTTTTATGGAAATAATGACCTAAATTAAAAATACTAAAATGCATTATTTTAATACAATAAGAGATTATTTTCACAGTCTCAGAGTTTATTTGGGGTTTGTCTTCTCTCAGGTGAAGCATTTCCGAGCTCTGCAGGAGCAGGCCAATACATATTTGGATCTTTTGTGCTCCATGTGTGATCTGTCAGATGCCACAGTGAAGAATACAGCAGCAGACATTCAACAAACAAAACAAACGGTACAAGATAACCACAACAGTCAGGCTTTAATCCTATTTAGAGCTTTAATTGCCTTGATCTGCCTTTTTTTAAAAAGGTCGTATGGGGTAACGGTTTAAAGGAATGTCTTCATACTTTCCTCTTAAGTTCTTCATTTAGAAATGGTTTCTTTATTTTTATTGTATTTTTTATTATATTTTTATTATTTATATTAAATTGATACGTTGCTATCCTGGTAATAATATGAAGATATCTGAGGAAGGTTGCTGAGGGTGAAGATACTTAGGTAATGTTATGAGATGTTGACCTAAAACCACACAAAGTAAGTTTTTGTGGAAGAAAATCCTGATCCAACATATTTGTTTACACAAAAGAAAACTTGGTCTGTTCTTCTGTTTGTTTTATTAAAGTTTAGACATATTTTCCGGTTATTATTTATTTAACAGTAGGATGATGTTGTTGTTAGGAAATGCTAATATAGTCAGTGATTATAATAAAATATTCTGTGGTGGCTCAATTCGTAAAGCTATTTAATTTGCTTGCAGAGTGCATCTAGTTCAGCATATGAATTTATGGAAGTGAATCTTATTTTTTAAGTTTTCAAGTAGTTGAATAATTTTAAAACAAAATCATAAGCATAGGAGCTATTAGCAAAGAAATATTAATAGCATCCTTCTTGTTGTTGTGACCATGGACATTTTAGTGTTTAACAGAAATCTTTTTAAGCTACTGCTACTGAAAGGAAAAATCTAATGCATACGGTAATCATACTGTGTAGCAGAAAAAGATATTGTACAAAACAATGTAATCCATAAAAAAAAAAAAAAATGCAGTCCAAGTATTAAATAGCTAAATAGCATCCCAAACATTAGAGCAAGATCTTCCTTTTATATATGAAGCAGTGAAACATTAGAGAGTCACAAATAGGATAGTACTGAGATGTATTAAGCTGTTGCTTGAGTGTCTAAACCTTAAAGGCACCCTACTGCTATAATTGGAGCAAATGAAGCTCTGTTATTACTGGTTTAAGGTGATTGATGGGCTCAGATCGGGTAAGCATTCTTCTTACTGGCATTTTACAAAAGATATATAGGCAAAAGAACTGGTGTAGGCAAATTAAGCAAAAGTATATTTCATTTGGTCATTGCGAAGGCATGCAGGGCACAGTCCAGTAGCATTCTTGGCATGAAATAGATTAAGTTAATTATACAGTTAACTTAATCTTTAACAACAAACTTAGAGCACTTTGAAATCCACACAAATATAAATATACTTGCTTCTCTCAAGAGTGAGTCATAATTCTTTCTTTTTTTCACAGATTTCCTTGGATAGGTCTGATTTTTATCATTTTTGAATTTTTTTTTTCCCTTGTGGATAGTCTTAGCCCCTCCAGAATCTAGTACAGGAATTTGCTGTGAGTACAGTATTGTGCTCTCAGAAAGAATGATATTCATCTACCATTTTCCAAAAATAGCTGCATTAAAACATTCCTACTCTTTTTCATTTCTTTTTTTCTAGATTGAGCAACAGATAATGCACTCACAGTATTTGGCACAAGGTTGGGAAGAGATCAAACAAATGAAGGCTGAGCTCTGGATATATTTCCAGGATGCAGACCAGCAGCTACAGAATTTGAAAAGGAGACGAGCAGAACTGGAAATTAATATTGCCCAGAATATGGTACTCCAGGTTAAGGTAAGGGGTCTGTGGGTTAAGAATAGAAGACAAGGAAGTTTATCCTGCTGCCGATTTTTTTGCAATACTCATTGTATGTAAGTATTGCATATAATCACTGATATGTTCTAATTCTGTAACAGCAACAGCAGAGAAGACAGAGGAAGGTAGACTTCATATTGATGCTGTAGGAAAGCAAAGCTTGTTACGTTAATACTTTTCTGTTTTTTAATACAGAACAGTTTGCTATGTACTGTTCTGGTTTACCTTCACTTTTAATACACTACTTGCTTATAGCACTGCATTTAAAGAGAAGATCTGCAGCTTATGTTCCCTAAGATTTTCATTTCTAATACTTGTAAATTATTTAGACCTATTTCAAAATCAGTCTGGGCAACTATTTGATGCTGGCAAATTTTGACTGGAGATTAGGTATGATAGAAAGCTAATCTAATTAGCCTTCAGTAGCAAGATATTCTTTTACTCTTGCTCATTTACAGAAGAGATAATTTCCACTTCCATTCTATAGGTCTGTCTAGGACATACGAATAAAGTAACAAGAAGAAACAGAAAAAATAATTTCTTTGTTAAACGAAGAAATGCTTTGGTTTTACATTTTTGGGGTTGAACTTTGCTTGTTTGTTTGTTTGCTTGTTTTTTCTGTTATGCTTGGAGTTAAGTGAAAGGTACAAACGTTATTATTATTAAAGAGCACCTCTTTATTTTTGTGCTCTGGTCTACGAACATAATCACAGGCCTTGAAGTTATCAGAACAGTGCTGGGCTAAGACCTGTTATCATTGACCTATCATTAAAGGATTCCTGAAGAGACCGAAGTCTGTTTCCTCGCTATTCCAGTCAGGTTTATTATGAATGGCAGGTACCTTCTGTTCCATCAGATGTAACCCAATGTGTATTTTTCCTCTGAGTTTTTCCTTGCACATTCAGATAGCTCCTTTTGAGGCAGTCTTGAAGAGGGAGGAGGTACAGCTTATGCAGTAATGTCTCTCATCCAGAACTCTTATCAGGCCTCAGTAAAAAGATGCCATCCCAGCAAAATGCTGGAGTGGGGCATGGTTATTTAGTTACAGTTATTTGAACTAGAAGTTGAGAAACAATTATATTTATGCTGTATTGTGTAAGTACGAAAAAAATATTTGGTGAATGTTAGTTGTCAGTGCATTGTATAATTTATATTTGGATTCTGTGAGACTTCAGAAAGAAATTTGTATGTGGATGAGATCATTTATCTGCTGGGGTTTATTAACTCATATAGCAATGATACCTGAATAATCATTGTCTTTGTTTCAGTAATTACAATGATAATGATCACTATTGGAGTAGGAACAAAATAAAGCAAGGGTGTGGGCTGACTGACTCATGGGCTCTGGCTTCTATTTTTAATCTCCATTAGAAAAGAAATTAAAGTGAAGTAGAGACAGTTTTGGTAGAATGAATTCTCGTGAGACCTTTGTCCTACATTCTATGAGATATGGAGGGAAGCTGTGCTAGTCCAGGAGCGGAGGAACAGGATGTGACATGGTAGTGCTTTCTCTGTATCAGCGGCACAGGAAAACAGCCCTGGTTTGCTTTTACATCCTCCTCCTGCCCTGAGAAGGTTGGAGAGAAAGTTCAGGGAGGGGAGAAAGGGAGAATTTACATTTGTGCAGGTACGTAATCCTGAGCAAATAATTAGTCTCTATGCAGTATATTTGTTTCAGAGTTGTTATTTAAGTTCCATCTTGTATTTTCAAATATGTATCCCCATATAGGTTTTGCCTTTTATCTCTTCCAGGAATTCAGTCAGAAGTTGCAGTCTAAACAGTCAGCTCTTACTGCTGTGACTGAGAAGATGAGCAAACTAACCCAAGGCCAGGAATCACCTGAACACAAGGAAATAGGACAGTTTAGCAACCAGTGGCTGGACCTTTGCCTTCAGGCGCACAGTTTGCTTATACAGAGGGAGGAGGATCTGCGGAGGACTGGGGATTACCATGATCGCATGAATGTAGTAGAAGTTTTCTTGGAAAAGTTTACAAAAGAGTGGGACAACTTGGCTAGGTAAAAAAGGAGTAGCACATAAAAGCTTACCTGCCACATATACAATGAAAGAGCTATTTACAGAGGCTCTCTAAATTGGAACTGCTAAAAAACTAAATTGGAACTGCTAAAAAGCCCCTTTATTTTGTGCTTAATTAAAAGCAAGCCTTCTTTATTAATTATAACAAAATTACTTATACTGAAATAGAATTTGAGAAGACAGATCCTCAGTACTTATCTTTAAGGCAGATATTAACCGGTCTTATCTCAGGCTATAACATTTGTTGCACTTTATAGTACTTCAGATGTTTTGCTTGATCCTTTTCAGTTTTGTTCATTGTTAGTGTTTTATTTATTAGACCTTTTTAGCTTAGTTACCACTACTAAATTTTTGCAATTGTTTTCCATTCATATATAGCATAAACACACAGGCTATATGTGCAAGAATTTAGAATCTACTTTGACTGTTATTGCAGTCATTGGGCAAGATTCTCTTCGACTTCAATACCTTTGCTGTTCTTATGTGTGCTGTATAGCTGATATTCACTATATGAGTCATGTTGATTAGGATGGTCAACCCATCTATTGCAGATGAAAGAGGAATAAAAATGTTAGACTTTTTAATTAATGTTCAATGGTATTTTCAAAAGAATCTGAAAGCCTTATGTATTTAAATTGTATTGATTTCAGTATAAAATATGTTTATAACTCACCTTTAAATTCTGGCCTGAGATTAGGATCCAGTCATTCTTTTTCTTCTCTACATTTTGATAACAGATCTGATGCTGAGAGCACAAATGTGCATCTTGAAGCTTTGCAAAACTTGGCACTGGCACTGCAGGAGAGGAGATTTGCTCTTGAAGATTTGAAAGATCAGAAGCAGAAAATGATAGAACATTTGAATCTCGATGACAGAGAATTAGTAAAAGAGCAATTTGGTCATTTTGAACAACGCTGGACTCAGTTGGAGGACCTCGTGAAGAGAAAAATCCATGTTTCTGTAGCAACCTTAGAAGAGCTCAGTTTGGTGCATTCCAAATTTCAGGAGTTAATGGAATGGGCAGAGGAGCAGCAACCCACTATCTCAGAGGCTCTTAAACAGAGCCCTCCTCCAGATATGGCTCAGAGTCTTCTCATGGATCATCTTACCATTTGTAGTGAGCTTGAAGCCAAGCAGCTTGCTCTGAAAACGCTTGTCAAGGATGCTGACAGGGTGATGACCAATTTAGGGCTCAATGAAAGGCAGCAGCTGCAAAAAGCACTTTCCGATGCACAGCACCATGTAGATTGTCTCAGTGATCTGGTTGGCCAGAGGAGAAAGCACCTGAATAAAGCACTGTCTGAAAAGACTCAGTTTTTCATGTCAGTATTTCAGGCTACAAATCAAATTTACCAACATGAGAAAAAGGTAACATTTCCAGAACACATCTGTCTGTTGCCTGAAGATGTGAACAAACAGATCAGGACTTGTAAGAATGCCCAGGCTAACCTGAAGGCCTGTCAGAATGAAGTCACAGGGCTGTGGGCTCAAGGAAGGGATTTAATGAAAGAAGCAACTGAACAAGAAAAGAATGAAGTGTTAGGTAAACTGCAAGAACTGCAGAATGTATATGACACTGTCCTGCAAAAGTGTAACCAGAGATTGTTAGAACTTGAGAAAAATATAGTTTCCAGGAAATATTTCAAAGAAGATTTGGATAAAGCCTGCCATTGGCTAAAACAAGCTGATATTGTCACCTTCCCAGAAGTCAATGTAATGAATAGTAACAGTGAACTATACACTCAGCTTGCGAAATATCAACAGATTCTTGAGCAATCTCCAGAATATGAAAATCTGCTCCTTGCACTGCAAAGAGATGGCCAAGAAATCCTACCATCACTTAATGATGTGGATTATTCATATCTGCAGGAAAAACTCAACATGCTTCCTCAGCAGTTCAGTATTGTCATTGCCCTGGCAAAAGATAAATTCTATAAGGTTCAGGAAGCAATTTATGCTCGAAAAGAATATGCCTCTTTGATTGAGTTGACCACAAAAGCTCTGAGTGAACTGGAAGATCAGTTTATTAATATGGACAAAACTCCAGCTGCTCTTCTGGCCAAAGAAGTTGTGTCGCTCCAGCAGGCTTACAGAGATCTCTTAGGTGAACTGGTGAGCCTTGGTGCAGCGGTGGATAAACTAAACCAGAAGAAGGAGGCCTTTCGAAGCACTGGCCAGCCATGGCAACCCGATGAGATACTAAAACTTTTCACGCTGTATCACAAGCTGAAAAGGCAAATAGAACAGAAAATCAACCTTTTGGAAGACACAATAGAGGCATGCCAGGAACATGAGAAAATGTGTATGCAGCTCAAGACACAACTAGAGACAGTGCAGAAAGAACAAATTAAGGTGAATGAGGAAACACTCCCAATAGAAGAAAAGTTGAAAATATACCACTCTCTGGCCGGCAGCTTGCAAGACTCAGGGATCCTTTTGAAGCGGATAACTGAACATCTAGAAGGCCTCTCTCCTCAGCTTGACCCATCGGCCTGCGAGACAACCAATCACCAGGTGCAGTCGTGGCAAGAGATGCTAAAGTCATTGCAAGCTGCCATTGGTGACACAGTTATGGAGTGTGAGAACAGACTTGTGCAAAGTATAGACTTTCAGACAGAAATCTGTCGCTCACTTGACTGGTTGAGGTGGGTGAAAGCAGAACTTAGTGGAACATTAAGCCTGGACCTCAAACTGCAAAATATCCAAGAAGAAATACGAAAGGTTCAGATACATCAGGAAGAAGTACAGTCAAGCCTGAGAATAATGAATGCACTAAGCAGTAAAGAGAAAGAGAAATATATGAAAGCCAAAGAGCTTATACCTGCTGACCTGGAAAACACTCTTGCTGAGCTGACAGAACTCGATAGTGAAGTTCAAGAAGCTATAAACATGAGACAGGTTTGTGCATCCTCAATGTTGTTGATTTCTTGCTCAACAAACTGAAAAAAAATAGCTTTATGGCTGATACATGTAATTACCATGAAAAGATTGATCTTAATTCTCTCTCTCTCTCTCTCTCTCTCCTCTCTCTCTTTAATTTATTTTAAACATCTTAGGTTGTAGTTTGTTGCCATGGGTGGCTGTAGGGAGAGTAAGAGTTCCTCAATAAGCACATATACATGCATGCTGAAATACCAAGTTACTGAAAACTTTCTTCCATGTGACCTTTCGGGACTTGTATTTTAGATCTAGTAAAGGGAAGAGAATGCAAGTATAGGCAAAGTCCATAACCTTTGCTGAGGATAGTTTTGTTGCTGTTGTGGATTGTTATGTATGTGATCCTGTATACAATTTTCACTTTTATTTCAGGCTACCTTGAATAAACTATATAGTCTCTGCCAAAGATACTACCAAGTGATGCAGATAGCAAATGACTGGCTTGAGGATGCTCAGGAATTTCTACAGTTAGCAAGGAATGGTCTTGATGTTGAAAACTCTGAGGAGAACCTAAGAAACCACATGGAATTTTTCAGCACAGAAAGGCAATTCAGTAATCATTTGAAGGAGTTACAGGGCCTGGTGTCTGAGATAGAGCCATTTATCCAAGCTGCAGCAAGAGAGCAGCTGGTGCAGGATGTAGCTGCATTGGAGGAAAAGGGCAAAGGGGCAAAGCAAGAAGCTGACACCCAGAAAGAACAATTGCAAAGGTATGCTCTTTCTCTCTTTTGAATTTTATTTCCTTCTCTTTCCTTCAAAACATTTTGGGGATGAAATAAAGAAGTTACAACATTTGACTTGTAATCTGATTGGAGTTCTGTAAAATGTGTGTGCTACTGATGGAAGAAGTGGATATTGGGATTCAGAATTCTTAGATTCTTTTTCTCCACTGACACTAACTGTATGACCTAAAGGAACCTATGATAAAGTTATATGAAATTTTGAACAGTACAGAGAAAATTAATAGGGAATGGTTGTCCATTATTCCACATTGTATGAGAAATACAGAGTAACAAAGGAAATTGAAGCAACTTCTTTTCAAAGAAAAGAAAATACCTTTTTACCCAACATAACTATGTAACTTTTTATCCCAGAATGTTCTGGAATCCAAAAATTAAAATGGATTTAAAATGCAACTTAAACAAATTTACTGAAGAAAAGTCCATCAAGGGCTATTAAATGCAAAGTTTGACTTTGTGACTACAGTTTTAGATAGGTTTCTAAGACACAGTTGGCAATCAGGATAAGCTTCTGTATGTGTGCTCTTTCCTAATAATCTTTAATTTTCTTGGAAAATACTGTATAACACCATAACAAAAGTGGTTAAATTGAAAACAATACTCCTAATTTTAAGTAGTTTTGCATCACATTAAATTATTCTTTCTGATGTTCCATTTGTTTAAGGTGTACTTCTGAGTGGCAGGAATATCAGACAGCAAGACAGAGGGTTATTGAAGTGATGAATGAGGCAGAGAAAAAATTATCTGAATTTTCAGTTGCTAAAGCAACTTCTTCTCATGAAGCTGAAGAGAAATTGTTAACACATAAGGTAAGATATTTAAAAAAAAAGATATGAAGTCCTTTTCCCATCAGTGAAAATAAATTTCTCTCTCCTCCTACTTGTGCTAATCTAAAATTGCTCTTAAATATATCATAGCATATCAAGTGATGTGGACAGGTAGTTTGTATAGTATATTGTGACTATAGAGGACAGAAGGAGCAAAGAGGTTTGTAACAATCTGGTGTCCTTTGACTACCTGAGGCAAAATTCAGATCATAGAAACTTCTGTCTTTTTTTTTTTTTTTCATATCAAAAAGGTTTACTTTTGAAACTTGCAGTCCTTCTTTGAAGAAGATTGTCCTGTCCGTTAGCTTCATGAGGATATATTTATAGCCTAGGACATCTAGACAAAAACATGACATAAATATGTATTTTATGATCTGAATGACCTTCTTAATTTTTTAGACTCTCCTATAAATTGAAATCTTTGCTATGAGAAATTTACTAAATACTCATCTCCTTCTCTTTTGAACAAGGGATGGATAGCAAGGAAAAGAAAATCACATATGCACTGCATTTCCACTGCTTTAGGAGAATAGCATTCTGGACAAAGTACCTCAGATAACTGTAGCTAACATGCTGCATATGAAAAGTGAGATCTAACCAACTAGCCTCCTCCTTTTTTTGCCAAAATGGATGGAAATAGCTTAGCTGCCAAAAGGTGTATCAAAGAATTACAATTTGTATTACAAGAAAAAGAAACATCAGTGATTGTTTTGGCTTTTTCAGACCCTTGTATCTGTGGTGAATTCTTTCCATGAGAATATCACGGCCCTAGAAGAAAAGGCTTCACATCTGGAAAAAGTTAGCAATGATGCCAGCAAGGCAACTATAAGCAGATCAATGACAACAGTTTGGCAGCGCTGGACACGGCTCCGGAATGTAGCCCAAGAACAAGAAAAAATTTTGGAAGATGCGGTGCAGGGATGGAAGGGTTTTAATGATAAGGTAACTCTTTGTCTTGTTAACTCCTTTTGTAAGCGTACGTAGGTTTTCACTACTTAACACACCCTGCTATAAAGTTTGAGTACGTATTGTAACTAATTCTTGTGAAACAAACAAATCAATTTTATAACTAATCATTTTTTCATAGAGAAAGCTGAGCATTTTAAGTACTGTAATTTGTCTCAGATCGCAAACAACCACCCAAGAAAGATCCTAGTTTAGAACTACTGCCTTCAAAGCTTACACTTGAGAACTTGCTGGTTCTTAGGAATCTTATCTTTGTTTCCTTTCCTCAGCATATATTAAATTAATCTTTTTTTTTTTTTTTTTTCCCCCTGAAGAGTGCAGTGTTGTTATTTCTGAGTTTGTGCATTGATATCATTGCCTCTTGTTGTTCACTGATCATGTCTTCTCCTTTCCTTATATCCTATCAGTCTGTTTTTATCTGTCATTGTCCACTATTTAATGCTCAGATTGCACATTCTCTGGGAATGAGATAAGCTTTTGGTTAGATGTGACTCATGCCAAATAGGTGTCTGCCTGGGTTAGAACTCTGGGTCCTATGTTAATAAAAATAATAAATGCTAAAAACTGAAGGAGCTATTCATCACTCAAAATATTCCCTTAGCATGTTCTGGTCTACTCTGAGAAGCTAAGGCTGGCTAGCTACCTACATTTATTTGCATTAGAGTGCACAATTATTTCTGCTACAGCAACTGTTGCATCAGCCTTATGCCATAGCTGTTTTACAGAGTCTAAATATACAGCACTGGATTTAGCATTTTTTGAATCAGTGTACTAACTTATTTTTTAGTTTAATTTTGTCAAGAATGCATCTCTTTCCTTAGATTCAGAAAGCAACCATAGCAATAGATGAGCTACAAGGTCGCTTACCTGAAAGTTCTGTAGAAAAGGCATCTAAGACAGAGCTCCTGGAACTCCTGGATTACCACAGCAGTTTCCTTCTGGAGGTGGAACACCAGCTGTCATCTTTGGGCCTAGTCAAACAGCATGCTGTGAGCTTGCTTCAAGATGTCGAATTGCATCCTCCTGCTCAGGAAGAGCTACCTGTCATGCAAGAAATCAAAGCAATGCAAGATCGGTGCCACAAGTAAGGCAATATTTAAAGAGATTCACTAAAAAGCTGTATCTTACAATTAATTCATTAATAAAAGTTCATTCATTATTTTATTATCATTAATAATGACAATGATACTTAAATATCTGTTACATTTTAAAGGAGCATTCGTTAATTTGGAAATATTCATTTTTATTATTATTTTTATTTACATCAAGCAGGAGTTATGTATTTTAGCACATAAACATTCTGCCTTGCATTAAAAATAGAAACTTATATAAGAGTGTGAACTGCATTAAAGTTATTATTGGAGGGAAATAGAGAGGTCTAAACTGCAGTATTGCTGATATATTGTAAAAGTTTCTCTATAGGATAATGATAAATCATCAAAAATCATGCCTTAGAATTGTCTTTTCCTTCCATTAAGAACAGCCTGTGGTGATGAGCTCAGATATAGATGTCAGTGTTTTAAAAATTTGCATTTATTCAGATGAATTGTGCACTAGTTATCAAAATGTGTAAAACTGCTAATTAAATGGGGTATACTGGAGAATGAACATGAGAAACTTAGAATGCCTGCTCCTTTAGTGGCCTTTTACAGCACTCTGGACATGTAGCAATTACTCTGGACATGTAGCTATTCATCATTCTCTTTATTACTCAACAGTTTTTGACAAAGCAATGTTTTTAGAAACAAATATGAAAAATATTGAATAATATATATAATAATAAATAACTTAGCTTTAGCAATAACTATGAAGAATACCCTTCACAAATAGTTATTGTTTCTTGTTTCTGAAGTATGCAACAGAAAGTGAAAAAAGGCATGAAACTGGTGAAACAGGAGCTGAAGGAACGTGAGGATGTTGAAATGGAGATTAATACTGTGAAGTCCTGGATTCAGGAAACAAAAGAATATTTGTTAAATCCTGATGTGGAAGTGGATACTCAACTTCAGGAATTGCAGGTATATCAAATTTCTTATCTTCCAAAATATAATGTTTCTAATGTGTCTGATAGATTAATAGTGAGTATTAATCAGTTCAAAACCACAGCAGATTTAAATTAAACATGTAAATTTATGGACCATATTAGTCTTATCTTAAATGCATTTAAGGTTTGTTTAAATATTTTCATTTATGTGCATTTACGTAGCTGGCGTACTGCCGAGTAATTTTCTCCTCATCTAAAATATGGGGAGCTGCGCTTTGTGATATTTCTGTTTCAATCCTCTTGGACAAAATAAATTAATTAATTAATTAAACTCCTTTAAATGGAGATGCTGAAAACTCAACATTTTCCATATGCATGTGGTCACAGAGGAATACAGAACTGGACAGATACCCTCAAATGAGAATCCAGGCAACCTCAAGATATAATCTCTTTTAAAGAACTAATTAAATGCAAATGTGAAAGCAGTTAGCATTGTTGCAAGCTGTGATCCACGTCTCCTTTTGCTAAGTTTACACAGATATAACATTTTTCCCATTGTTTCTTAATAGTACTGTTTTTCTGTCATTTAGTCTCTCCTTGATGCAGTAACTCTTCATCGCCAGGCTGTTGAAAAAATGGCTGAACAACAACAGAATAAGTATTTGGGTCTTTATACCATTTTGCCTTCTGAACTCTCTCTTCACTTGGCAGAAGTTGGACTGGCCCTTGTAACTATACAAGATCAGGTAAAAGATAGTAATAAATGCATCACAAGTCTATGGTACTTCTTTAGACTTCATAACCTACTAAAACAGAATATCGAATCGTGGTTGAACTATGACTATGTACAGTAGTCTTAATACCTACTTTAGCTAACAAAGAAAGTTTGAAGTGAGTTAAATGAAAATTTAAGTTAGTTTCCTATCAGGAAGAAAGATTTCTGATTACCGAGTTTGATTCTTATTGTTGACAGATTCAAAGCAAAGAGAAAGAAACTCAACAGATCAAAAAATTAAATGAAGATTTTGGTCAGAAAATCCAGGGGATAGCTAATGAACTAAATTCTATTCTTTCCAAACTGAAAAAGAAAACTAATGATATAGCACAAGCCAAACTTGAGCAGAAGGTAAGAAAAGGCTTTTTTTATTTGATTACACCGTAAACTCTTCTGACCAGGGGCTTTGCTTTCATACCAAAGATGTATTTGTCACATGAGACAGAATGTGATGAGACATTTTTTCAATGTAGACTTATAGAAGAATGGGCAAAAATAAGGGTTGGCTGAGATTTTTAGAATTATGTTCATTGTGCATAGGCCCCGTAACTGAGCATGGAAAGAGGAGCTGAGAGCAAAAGCAAGTCAGATTGCCAAAAGTATGCTGTTCTCTCTAAATAATGACTCTGATTGCAATTTGGGGGCGAGAGGCTTCCAAACTCTTGTTGCAGTCTGGACTGAAAAGACCATTCTTTACAATCCAGCTATACTTGTGATGATAAATATAATTTTGCTTAGTCAATTGTCTAATATCATTTGACAGAATAGTAAAGAAGTATTACTAGTGTGGTTAAGGGTAACAGCAGATGTTCTCTTGATAGTTTTTTGGAGGGTTTGAACCTATTAGTGTTTACCACACTCTGAAATCCTTGTCTGTACAGAGGCATGATATGTCAAAAAAGTTAGCAATTTATTTTCATAATTTACTAAAAATATGCTCCAAATGTCCATTTTTGCCAAAAAGTGCCACTGAAATAGATCCTGTTGAAATTGGTGCATCATCTTGACCCCAATAATTAAGTAGAAGGATAGTGAAATGTGTGCTCCTGTGTTGCATAGATGAGACCTCCATGTCACTCAAAATTTAGTAAAGCTTCCTCAACTGCATTTATGTCAGTTCTTAGTCTTAAGTGTTTGATGAAGTTTCTTTCATTTATATTACAAAACCAATGAATATTTACCTTGGATCTAGAAAAAAAGCCCAAAATCCTAAATCGTTGGTCCAAGAAATTGTAGTCATTAAATGTGTTATCGGTCTAATACTAATCTTCTAGGTTTATTTTTTAAACTTTTTGTAAATATGGTTAAAAAAAAAAAAAAAAAAAAAGTTTCCATTGAAACAATCTAGCATCATTCAGATTGTTCCTGTGTCAAGACTGGGCTGTTAAAATGCAAAGTTTTTGTAATGCATTCATGAGTAATTAGGCAGTTTTCAGCTAGCGGAGTTGTATTTTATTAAAAAAAAAAAAAAAAAAAAAAAAAAAAAAAAAAAAAAAAAAAGAGAGAGAGAGAGAAAAAACAAGAGAACCTTTCAAATAAACAAAAATCCTTCTCATGGCAATGTATTTTGACCATTCAGTTTGAAGACAAACAGAAATATGGGCAAGAGCGGTTAATATCACTCTAAAGTGACTCAATCTTTTGGTATGGTAGGGAAAATGTTGTTCATTTCAGCCAGGAAGTCAGAAAAGAAAAAGTAATGGCACACATTTAAGAGATGACCAAACATCCTGCTGTTCTGCCTTCCTGCTTAAACAAGTGGTGTTGGTTTACAGCCAAAATAAAAAGCGCAATAAACTCTGGAGACTTTGGCCAGGTTTTAGAAGTTGTAAATCAGAATAGAAATAATCCATCAGAAGGCTGACATGACACATCTGACTCACTGATTTTCTTGTTTTCCATCTAGATGCTGGGTGAAGAACTGGACAGCTGCAACGTGAAGTTAGTGGAATTAGATGCATCAGTCCAGGACTTTGCAGAGCAGAATGTCCCTCTGGCTAAGCAGCTGAGTAACAGAATAGGGAAACTCACTGCTCTGCAGCAGCAGACCGTGCGGCAGGCTGAGTACAGAGCAGCCAAGCTCAGTCAGGTACAGTCCCAAATCCTCCTTTCAGGAGCAGAAGGAACCCGAAAACTTTTTGGTTTCTGAGCAGTGATGCAAGAAGGGACATTCCTTGGCATATCTGCCTATTCATATTCATATATGAGTATTCATAGCTAGGGCTTATACCTCAGAGAGAGGCACAGACCGGGGTCAAATAAGGAGGATGGAGTAACTCTGGTTCTGGGATACACTGCTTTAGTGTACTCTTCTGTGAAGCACCTGCCTTGTTGTTCCGCTGGTGCCCTGAACAGGTTTCAGATCTACCTTCCAACAGTTGTGTGACAGGAAATACAATCTCATTATGCTTTTCTGGGTCTCTGTCTTATTATTGTTACATGTATTTGCAGCTTTATATGAAATAAAAGGCTTGTTTTACTCTAGTCATAACCTAAAGAGAGTAAATATAATTTGTGTATTCAGTAAAAAGGCCTAGAAATAGTAGTAATGCTGTGTGTATGCAACACTGGAGCATAATATTGCAGCATAAGGATGTTTTCCTTGTTGTTTTCAAGGCTCTAAGTCTCTGAAACCTTTCCTTAAGTATTTTGCTAATTGTTTCTATTCAAAAATAGTCTAGCTAAAAGCCAGAAAAGGTACTTGCTCTGGTTCTGCCATCAGTAGCCTGATAAATCATGAGTTCTCTTTTCTACGTGCATAAAGAAGCTTCTATGAGGCTTTGAAAATACAATTATTTCATTATATTCTTTTCGGTTTCCTTTCCCTCTGAAAAATTATCATCAGAGATGAATAAAAAATAGCTGTTAAAATCAGTTCAAAGGTGCTTGTTTGAAGGGATTTGACCATTAGGACTTCTTTGTTCAGCAGTAAGAAATATACTTCCTGTCATAAAAGATGTAAAGTCAGGCAAACACTGCATACAGATACTGAACTCCAGGATTTGATCCACCCTTCATAGAAAAGCCTAAGGAAAATCAGTTTCTCCTGGAAAGTGAGAAGAGAACTAATAGGTTCTTGCTAACTAGAAACTGGATGAAACAAAAAGCTGAGCATTCTTTTGAGTTGTATTTAAATAAAAAAAAAAGTCTTCCTTTTAGAAAAAATGATCGGCTCAGGACACAAAGCAAGTTATAAATAAAAGTTACTTGGGGAATGACATAACAAGATACAAACAAACATAAGGAGTGACATTAAAAAAAAAAAGGCTTCTAGTGAACTACAAGTTGAGAAAGGCGGCATTTGGAACTTGTGCGAGGCTCAAATACCTGCAGCAAGTGCATCCTGTAGGGGTGTGAAGGGGCACCAGTGCACTCTCCCAGTATGGCCTACATTGTTTTGATGCCTTTTTTTCCCCTGAAATAGATGTGCTTATTTGGAAAATACATCTGGAAGCAGATATATTTAGACTAAATTCTACAATAAGGAAAAGGTATAAACATGATCCCCAAAATTAAAAGCAATAAATGAAATAAGTAATTTTGTCATACTCTGAGAAATGTACAGAATTCCATCCTATATTTAACAAGTTCTTTTGTATCTAGGCTACTTCGCATTTGGAAGAGTACAGTGAGATGCTGGAGTTCATACTGAAATGGATTGAGAAAGCAAATATCCTAGTATACGGTAATATAACATGGAATTCCGCCTCTCAGCTTCGTGATCAGTTTAAGGCCTACCAGGTGATTATATAAGCTGCAAAATTCAAGGAGCAAAGTACTTCCTGAGCTTATTTCCTATACTTTTTTTTTTTTTCTTTTTTGTTCCATTTCCTCAAGGAAAAGAGTCTAAAAAATATTAGGTTTCTGTGACTGTCTTACTGTCTTCCAGGTCTCAAAAATGATTAATTCGCTTTAGGCTTTTGTTTTGAAGACTGAAATAACAATGCATTATTGACTAAAATTATGTGATTCAAACTTAATCTCCATGCTTACTGGAATTCACTGACTTCATAGGAACTTTTGAGCAGTGTGATCTGACTAGATAGCATGATGCTGAGTACCTCATTGCAGCTAGTACTGCTCTAGAAAAAGGTCATAGTGTTCTTTTTCCTGGCACTTGATGACCCCTGTTCAACATTGGGTTATGAATTCAGTTTTGACCAAACACAGTTTTCAGGGTTATTTTTTTTTCCTAAGTAATTTTGTGATTTAAGTTAAAGTTAGAGTAGTTTTTTTCATCTGATATCTATCTTTGACATTAAGTGAAAGAAAGCTCATGTCTCACTAATGCCAAAATAAAATGCCGTGAATTATGTGTTTGATATACATATATATATACACAGACACACACATGTATATATGTTTATTATGTGTCCACTTTGTTCATTTATATTGGGACTGGATGGTATATCACACTTTCTTCTGTGTAGGACCCTCCAGGAGATTTATCCTGAGGAAATCTAGGGGTTGCATGGGTTGCATTTCTGTTTTTACTACAGCTTTTCCCTGACTTCAAGACTTGATAACAGGTAGATCTAGCCAATGCCATCCCAAAGAACACTTTGCTAGCCACTTTTTAGGCAGTATTAATGACTGTTGTCCCTGATATAATCTGTAAATTGTGTAGATTATAATGCTACAGGCAAGTAGATATAGCAAACCAGTAAATGTGTTTAGGAATGCAGCTGCCAAAACTCCATGATTGTTGCCCATCTCTGTAAGCTGAAGCATGTCAGCATACACCCATTATTAAGTATATTGCTTAAACCTTACAGGAAATCAGTAGAACTCAATCACATGTTTTAAAATGTGTACGAATTGAAGAGTTTGCTGAACAAAATTTACTTAAAAATGAGCTTACTTTGAACCTCAGCAGTGGCATTTAATTATATTCCTATCTCTCTAGGCTATGCTTGAAGAGTCTGGAGAGATTCATGGTGATCTTGAGGCCATGAGCAAGAGGATTGAGTATCTGACAAGTGTCTACTGCACTGAAGGAATGTCTCAGCAAGTGTTGGAACTGGGGCGACGGACAGAGGAGTTACAGCAAGTTATCAAAGTGAGGCTGCCAAATCTCCAAGATGCTGCCAAGGTGTGTGGAAAAATCTTTTTTAATGCTGTCTGACAGCTAAGGGACAGGTGTTCAGTAGGAACAAGGACAAGTTGTTACATTTAGACAGAACGGCCATCTACATCTATATGAGGATCTACTGACCAGAGTCACTTGGTAGAAAGGATTTGAATTTAGTAATTCTCATCATAGTAAAATGAGAGAACAATGTGGCATTGTTGGAAAAAAAAAAAAAAAAAAAAAAAAAGAGATACTGTGAAAAAAATATATGCTTTTAACCTATGTGCAGTAGTTTCAAGATTACAGTTGTAGCCAGCATTGCACTTGAAGAAAGATGTGGGCCAAACTGGAGGGGGAAGGGGAGCAGGGGGGGAATAAAAATCAGAGGATAGTGATAGTAATGATGTGAGTCTAAATTAATGAGAAAATTTTAATTTTCTCATTAAATAATGAGATAATTTTAATTTTCCAATATTTTAAACATTTCATTAAAAATTGTCAACTAGTTTTGTAATTGCAATAAAGGACACACTGCTTTATACTGGTTTATATTTTGCATTTTCATCTCTGGATCAAATCTGTTACAGGATATGAAGAAATTTGAAGTTGAACTGCGAGCCCTGCAGGCTGCTCTGGAGCAAGCCCAAGCTACCATGACCTCTCCAGAGCTTGGGCGACTGAGCTTGAAAGAGCAGCTTTCCCACAGACAGGTAAAAGGGCAAGACCTCAAAGTTAGAACTGTGAGCAGTGCGAGCATACACAAGGAATAACGAATGCTAGTATGACTGTTGCAAGTGTTTCTTAAGGTGATTCAGCATATCTGACTCTAACCACAAGTTGCTGCCAAGGGAATGAGGGATGGAGTGGGATAAATGATTCCCTCGGGGGAATGTTTGAAGCCTAATCTTTTATGGGTCTGTTATTATGCTGATTTAGTAATGATCGTCTCGGTTTTCTGAGATTTGTGCCTCCAAACAAACTCTAATCCATATTAATAAGCTAAGCTTAGTTTATTTTATAATAAATAATATGTAATTATTATATGATTATTATATAATTATACTATATTAATACAATTACCTATCCTGTATTTTGTTAATAAAATAGCCTATTATAAAATAACATATAAATATTAATAATACAGACCAGTTCTTACCCAGTGCTTTTCGGCAGCACTGCTTTTGGCAGTTTCTCAAAGCACTTTAAAAAGAAATATAGATTATTTTCACCGTTTTACAGATTAACATGCAAGAGATTGCCTACCAGCAGTCAAATGGAAAGATAAGAAAAAGACTCAGATTTCCTTAAGCTCAGTGTTTTTTGTTTAGGTGAATTAGCTGCATAAAATATTGCTGCTTTCTGTGTTGAACCTGGCCTACTATAGAGATTGTTATTTTTGGTGTCAGTCTCATGACATGAAAAAATAACCTAAGTCAGAGCTTTCCGAGTTTCTTGCAGCAAGCTAATACATATGCTTAACTGCCCCAGTTTTCTAGTACAAACTAAGTATCTACATGTCCACTTTGTCCCTGCAAAGATTAAAATCCGGAGGAAAAAAAAAGAAAAAAAAAAAGGTATAGGTAAAAGACCAGCTTACATAGCTTTATAGCCTTGCCTCTTGATTTAAATACAGTGTTTGTACCACTTGAGACTTACAGCCAGATTTCAGTACAGGGCACTGATGAATATAAGTGAACCACAGCACCCGTACTGAGAGTAATTGAATATGAATTAGAAATTATTATTTGTGTATCATCTTTATCTTGTCTCTGAGAGCGTCACTATCCTTATGCAGACGGAAAGGGGCTGTACCCCGACCCACCTGTTTCTCCAGAGAGGAGGCCTTGGAGACCTCCTGGCTCCAGACTTGACAGGCAGCCAAGTGCCTGTCCATGATAAGCGTTTTTTTCCTGGAGTGTGGGACCTGTCAGAGGAGAACCTCAGTAGTGATGCCTCCAAAGAATAGGTCATTATGTCCAGTCTCTGTTTAGATGACCCACCATATTTCATAGAGGCTCAGAAATAAAGAGCAAACCCTAATCCTCTCATCCGCATACACTTCAGACACACTGAGGTACCTTTCTGAATATGATATAGCAGAAGGGAGACGGCTGGGCTCTTCTTTCTTTTTTGGCACATGTGTTGTCTAGATGATTTAACTCTTTTGAACTTAAAAGCTTTTACTAGTGTCCTAAAGTCCTTCCTTTCGACCTTGACTTTTTCTTTTCTTTTCTTCCTCTAACTGTGAATATATTAAACTCCTCAGTGAAGATAAAAAGATCACTGGTCCCATCTCTTCTCTGGTCATTCCATATTTACCTGTCTCATGCATAAGAACAGACTGCTTGAACAAATATTGTGAAAAGGATAGAGATTATCAACAGTCACACCCAGTGCATGATTATTCAAGGGGAAAGAGTTCTGTGTAGCTGTGTTTTGTTCCGTTTGATTGCCTTTTGAATTTCAAATAACATTTACAAACATGGTTTACATTTCCAAAGGAAGACTGTGAACACAGCAGTGCTCATGCGCCGTTTTGAGAGTGCTTCTCTGTCTCAGCAGGGAGTGTAGCTTGGATTTTAGTATTAAAATACATGTGTTCATAAATGACTTCTACATGGCTTTGTGTGGATTTTTAAGATATTTTTAAACAAGTTAACAGAAATATCTTCATGCTTAGAAACTTAGTAACATTGTAGATTTTCTATGCCTTTTTATGAATTATTTTTATTCTTATTATGTAGGCATTTTGCTTAACCAATACTGTAAGATAGTGTTTACTTAAGAATATGTGAGTAACTCCAGAGAGCGTCTTGACTGCATTCCATTTAATAGCCAAGTAATCAAATTCATTGTTTGCTTCAGTGCTTGAACTCTTGTTTATTTATCATTTGCTACATTGAAACGTTTGTCTTGTGAGTTCTGCAAAACTGATTTACTGTGGCATTGACATTGTTTCTAGCATCTGTTATCCGAAATGGAGTCATTAAAGCCGAAAGTCCATGCAGTACAGGTCTGCCAGAGTGCCTTGAGGATTCCTGAAGAAGTGGTCACCAGCCTGCCAATATGTCACAGCGCGCTCAGGCTGCAGGAGGAGGCCAGCCGCCTGCAGCACACAGCCATTCAGCAGTGCAACATCATGCAGGCACGTGCACGCTCGCTGGGTGGAAGTTTGCGGCCCTTCACAAGGGAGATCAGTGATGCTTGGGCTATTTATTTATTTATTTATTTATTTATTTGTTTATTTTAGGAAGCAGTGGTTCAGTACGAGCAGTATGAGCAAGAGATGAAGCATTTACAGCAAATGATAGAGAGCGCCCATCGTGAGATCCAAGATAAGCCAATAGCAACCAGTAACATCCAGGAACTCCAGGACCAGATTTCACACCATGAGGTAGGAGAATCACTATGCAACAGCATGTGCTCATTGGCAGCTCATTGCCCAAGAAAGTTTCTCCTCAGAGAGTCTCAGAAGCTTGCTGAGCAGTTTTCAGATATCTTCCAGGGCTAGCTAAGCAGATGAAGAAATATCGTAGAGGAAACTCATGCTATTAGTACAGTTCAAAGTATTATTTTCTGCACTCAGTTAAACATGTTTCAGTCTATGGTCTATGGTATTACAGACTAAAGCAGTATATAACTAAGGGAGAGCTAAAAAAAGATTTTTATATGGATATAACTGGATATAATCTTTTCTGTCTTTTACCTCAGGCCAGGGACTGTCCCAAATGACAACACTGAACACTTAATCAGGTTTTCACTGTCAATTTAATGATTCACAGATACATCCCAAAGTCCTTATTCCCTTTCCATTCATGTTCTGTTAGAAAACACCACAGGACTAAATCACTGGAAAGCTAGAGTAGATTGGGAGGAAATTTTACAGGGATGACTCCAAAGACTTCTTGCCAAATCACTGCTGGGAAGAGTGTTTTCCTGTCCTGCCCTCAGACTCATGGATCTCCAGAGCTCCTGTGAGTCAGGATCCTCTCTGTGAAACCCCCTCTGCTGTGCTGGCACTGGAGCACAAGGGCCCTTTTCCCCTTCCCACTGTCTGTTGTCATATGCCTTGGGATGAAAAATATATCATAGGTGTACCGTTCTGACACCAGGTGGCACCATTTCTTTATCTTTGATACACAAAGTTACATATTACATTACATAACATAACCTAAAAGTCTACTTCTCAGTATTTGATGCTCGTTTTCTACCTAGTTGTTACAGAAGGTATGGAATACAAGTGCAGAGCGAGTATCTTAAAAACACTTCTGTCTTTTTAGTATGGAATTGAAAGAATTCTCTTCACAAATGTCCTCTAGCCGCTGATGTGGGAAAGTTGCTTCAGCATTGCGTGGTGAGAATGCTGCATAGAGGAGGGAGTTAAAAATGGGGGATCTTAAAGCTTCCCCCCTATTTGAATGGGTCCAATAGTTAGTAGTCCTCCGAAAGATCTGTAGGAAGACTGCATCTTTGCTCTATTACATATGATAGCGTAAGCCATAGAGTGACAGGGTTTCCTACTTGCAAGCTTCCCCCATTTAGGGATAAGGAGTCAATTTTCCTCAGACAGCACCTAGTTTTCCATCAGAAAAAAAAAAAATTACATGGGATTTGGTGAAGGAAGTGGGAATTAAATATGGCATTAAGTAGTGTACAATTAATCTTCCAAATAGAGTCTACTTCAAAATACTGGGAGTAAAGACTCAGATATGCATATTTTTGGCCTATATTTGCTGAGTAATTGTAGAAAAGGTCACAAAGTGTATAAGGGGGTATATAGGAGCCTATGCTGTTTTAAAAGCAAGTCTGTCAAGATGCTTATTATATGTGTTCTAAATTAAAAAAAAAGATATTACCAGTTTCCTTGCTGAAGCCCACATGAACTTCAAGGGATATATATAGTACCTATGCTTAGAATGAAGGTAGGAGGAAGAAGGCAGAAAAGTACACTCTGATTTGCTGAAATCTTGTAGTACCCTGCATGTGCATAACAGCACTTCATATCTGAAACTGTGTTTACCAAAGCCTGTTTCTTTCATGTGAGAAGGCAGTCAACTATTTTTATGCTTCTATATAATTTTAATAACATACACTAACTAGAAAATGTCTATGCAAACATAGACTGTGTTGTCAGCTTACAAATAATGGCAGAGTAAAAAGTTCCACTTCCCTGTGATATATCAAATTCTCCTATTTATTTTTTTTTTTAGGAGACTTAATCCCAACTCTGTTAGTACTTGTTCACACTCCAAAGTGTTCATATACTGAGAATCCCTTGTAACACAGTGAGGCAGAGCTTGTCTTCCAAGTTTAGTCCTAATCATGTTTGGTTTTGATGCTTATTTTGACTGCTATTGCTAGCAGTGAGAGTTGGGTGTGCCAGCACAACAGGTTTATACACAGAGAGCATCTTCGCTTAGAGACATCACCACCTCTGCTCGCATCTTCATTAGGATAGTAAGAGAAAGGGTGGGTGATCTAGGTGACGCTGCTTGTGCAGGGGGGTTGGACTAGATGGTCTCAGAAAGTCCCTTCCAACCTCAACCTCAACCATTCTGTGATTCTGTGTGATTACTTTTTAAAGTTGATTTATTTTTTCCACGCCCTCCCACTGCCTTTTTTTTTTTTTTTTTTTTAAGGTTATGAATTTGTTGCCTTAAAGCTGGTTGCTATTCTAGGCAGCAGCGCGAAGTATTTGAGAATAAAAAACAGATTATAAAACTATTATTTTTTTCTATTTCTGTTCTGACTAAAATTGAGGACAATGCTTCCCCAAGTAGATAGACCATTTCCATTTCTTAATCATAAAAAAAATATATTTTAAAATCTATTCTGCATTTGTCCAAATTTGCTAGCTCTTTTTAAGAAGTGGCAATAGTGTATCAAATTTTGTCTCTGGAGATTTTTAACACTTTTAACTCTGGAGACTTTTAACATCTTCCAAACACTTGCAAAGAGCAATCCAGTCTGTGTTTATTCTTTTATGTGAGTTATTATCCATATTACATTTGCCTTTATTAAACCACTGTGAGTTATTGTTTGAACTGTTCATTGTATTCTGTGTGGTGAGAGCTGAATGATGCATTTTTCACAGTTCTGATAATCACATGACCTCATTCTCATGGCATGCACCATCTGGGAGAGTTTCCTTTTTCTTAGATAAATGGAAAAAAGACCAAAAGGGAAGGAAAAAGATCCAGAGACATTCCTCTTCACTGTAATCTGGAGCTTTTAGGATTTGTGTCAGATTCAGGCTTGAATGTAAGGATCTATTTTTCTCTGCTGTGGTAGTCATACGGAGGCTTCCGCAGCACTTTTCCGGTTTCACTTCAATGCTCTGTGGTTTTGCTGTGCAGCGAGATGCAGCCTGACCTGTTCCTTCCACAATCAACATCCTGCTTTTCAGCTAGCACTGCAGCGTGTGTAGGGTTTCTGAGACGCAGCACGATGATTTTATTGGCTGGTCTTGGAGGAGAGAGCTTGCTTTTCCACGGAAGCTGAAATGCCACTAGTCTGATGGCCTTTATTTGCTGCCTCTGCAGTAGGAAAAAAAAATGTTTCCTCAGGAGCTGGCACAGAAGATCAAAGGATACCAGGAGCAAATTGCTTCCTTGAATTCAAAGTGCAAGATGCTAACAATGAAAGCAAAACATGCCACAATGCTGCTGACAGTGACCGAAGTAGAAGGGCTTTCGGAAGGAATGGAAGAGCTGGATTCAGAGCTCCTCCCCGCACACCCTGCTCACCCCTCAGTGGTCATGGTAAGCGCTAAATTGCTCTCAGTGCTCTTTATCTGGGCTGCTTTCTTCTGCATCCTTGCAACACTCCTGTGCAGTGAGTTGCCACAGCTGGCATTTATATTTTGCTTTTGAAATGGCTCGAGTGTGGCAAACCAAGCAAGCTACAGCTTCCCCTTAACTGTAGTATTTTGCTTTATATGGCTTTTCAAGGCTCGATTGTATAAGATGAAGTTATTTAACAAATACTTGTCGAAGTTGTCTGTAATAAGATGCAAATGCAGTGCTTTTGCTTGCAGATATCAGTACACATGCTGATGTTACCTGCTTTTTTTTTTTTTTTTTTTTAACCCCTAGATATACCAGAGCAAACACTGAGAAACTACTGAGTGGCAGGAGTAAGAGGAGAACAAAATAAATATGTCATGATATGTTGCCATACATAGGGTTTATAGTCCATCTTTTTAAAACTTTTTTTTTATTAAAAGCTGAAATAATAATTGACAGTATATGCTGTATGTGGGAATGAAGGCAGCAAAAGTACTGACCTAGGCCTTATGTTTGATTTAGTCTAGCTTTTTTTTTCTTTTTTTTTTTTTTCCCCTAATTGGACATATTATGTTGCCATACATAGGGTTTATAGTCCATCTTTTTAAAACTTTTTTTTTATTAAAAGCTGAAATAATAATTGACAGTATATGCTGTATGTGGG
>VZSV01000221.1:159859-208856 GCA_013398735.1 Nothocercus julius
AGTATATGCTGTATGTGGGAATGAAGGCAGCAAAAGTACTGACCTAGGCCTTATGTTTGATTTAGTCTAGCTTTTTTTTTCTTTTTTTTTTTTTTTCCCCTAATTGGACATATTACAAACATACTGCAGATGTCATTGGGGTGTTTGCCTGAATGGAAGTGGAGGGGGGATTTCAGGAGTTACCACTGTATAACAGCACTGGGGAAGCAAAAAGTATATGCTGCTACTAGGTGACTGAAATTGATTGAAAACATGAAGCTACATGTTTTCTGGACACCAAGGCTAATGCTGCACCATTCTGTAGCCCTCCAGAATATTTTTACATGCGGATTGTACCCGGTGACATTTAGGCCAACTCTAACTTATTGTTATTGAGCTGCCACGTATATATTTCTTTTTAATTCCTTAGGATACAGGAGTATCCTTAGGAGTATCAGAGTGATCCTTACTAAAGTATGACAGGGAAATATAAGTATTAATTCATCAAGTTTTTAAGCTATTAAATAAAAGAGCGTGAAGAATGACTAAATAATATCAGGTGGCCATGTGTTAATTTTTTCAGTTGATTTCAATCTAAGTCCAACCTAAGTGAGGTAACTCACTGATCTTCCTGTGCTCTGGTGTTGCTTTTCCTGTGGCAGATGACTGCTGGTCGCTGTCACACACTGCTCTCCCCTGTCACTGAGGAGTCTGGGGAGGAGGGAACCAACAGTGAAATTTCTTCTCCACCTGCCTGTCGCTCCCCTTCACCTGTGGCTAATGCAGATGCTTCCGTTAACCAGGTACCTTCCTCTTGGCATTCATTCAGCTTTTTTTCTCAGAGACATGCACGGCTCCATTCCAAAGGGGGTGTATTTCATCCTTTGAAATAATATTTATCTGCAGCTCAAGGAACTGAGGCTCAAGCTCCAGCCTAATTGAATCCTCAGGTTCTAATTCAGTGTGAATACAAATACTCGCTAATGAGTCTAAAATGTGTAAATCTGGCATTAAGAAAGCTCTTCACTAGTTTTAAAAATAAGTTTAAAATGACCATTACAAAAGTCTTCTATATCACTAGTCTGTTTTCTATTTATAGTCTAATTTCCATTTTCATAATAATACTCAATGGCATCATGCATCCTGAGAGAAAAGGCAATTTTGGAGTCTCCATAACAAAACACTGCATTTTGTCCATGTGTGTGTATCTTATGATATCATGACCATTGGAGCATTAAAGCCACAGTATGATGGCTTCCACTTAATACCATTACATGTATTAACTTTCATGTATTGTGTAGGAATAGTGTTAATTCCTTACTTTCAATGATGCTCTATTTTAAGAAGTAACGAGACAGATCAGGGAAGTCGCTTATGTTCCAGTTTAAGTCTGAAACTGAGAACTGGAACACTTAATTAAGCTATGAGCAGTGAACCAGCACTGTGAGCATCATGCACGTAAAGGGACGCATACAATGTGCTGAAGTTTAGAAACTGGCCTTATGAGCAGCTACCACTTCGATGAGTTCTTCATGTTGTGGGATTTGGGTGGTGTGTTTATTTGTTCTTGCATTTATGGCTGTTTCCAAAATTGAGCACTGCAGACTTAAAAAGTACAGTGGTAGTGTTTCACATGACTGAGTAGGATTAGAGAAGTTCTGGCAAGCTTCCAACTAATTCTTCCAAAGATGCACGGGATGCTATAGAAGTTGCCAAATATAAACTGAATCTTTTCCATGAACTGACATAATTCCATGACTGCAAAAATAGAATATTATATAATGAATCAAAAAGATGTTTCTAATGGCCTGTCATTTCAGGTAATTAGAGATTTCCCAGTAAAGTGTANAATTAAAGAATTGATTTAAAAGAATTAAAAAAAAAAACAAAAACAAAAAAAAAACAAACAAAAAAAAACAAGAATAACTTGCTTCCTAATAAAAAATTTGATGTAGGGTTGGTTCATTAAATTCCTCGAAGAATGAAAAATCAGGTTAATGACTTAAGTAACTTGCATACTTTTAGGAAAATCCAATGAAGAGGCTGTTGCACCATAGGCAAGTTTTAGCTCTGATTTACTATGCAGAAATTCAACAAAAAAGATATGTCTTTCATTTAGACATATTTGAAAGAAGCAAGTTTGCTAATGTTACAATAATGTAAAACACTGACAGATAAAAGTTTCTTCAGTGTGGTTAATGTTGAAATGAGCTTCACTTACTAAACAAGAAGCGGAAGAACGTTCCATAATCAAGTGGTTTACTTACAAAATGCTTACACATTTAAACCCTTCTTTTCAGATTCAGAAATGAATTTTTCCTGTAATCTAGTTTTCCAAGTTTCAGCTACAATCTTGTAAGCTGAAAATGAGCAAAGCCTCTTTCGCAGGTAGTCTAAACTCACATGTGTTAAAGAAGGAAGCTACATTTGTATTCCATTACAATAAAATGTTTTCTTTAAAATTAATAGGACTAACTCATTTTACAAAAAGAACACAAAAAAACGTGTTTTGGCAACAGTGAACAGTTGTCTTTAGATCCCACTGATTTGTTATGCTCTTATTTATCAATTTGTGCTTTTCTGTACAATTTTCAAATAAACACAATAATTTTCACTTCCAAAAATTCTCATGAGCTAAGAAAAACTAACACTAGTAAGCATTGAACAAAATATATTACAATGGCTATGAATTCCCGAAAGGATATCAAACTGAGTACGCAATGTGGGCCTGTATTTTCTTTAATTATTTTTAGGATTTATCTGTTAAATAAAGCTTTTGAGAAATGGAGAGGTTGCTAAAAGTTCTTCAGCGGTAACACATGAAATTCCTGTCCCACTCCCTCATATACAAGGCAGTATCTCATATATTTGTAGTGTTCCATGTAAGCTGCTAAGGAAAAGGCACTTACTTCTTTCTCAGTCACATGAATAAATTTTCCTTCCTGTTACATGGGGTCAGGAAAAAAAAGAAATTTGAGAATTTTTTGGTCACTGGAGGATGATTCTCCTGATCACAAATACACTTGCCAGTAGATTCTGGACAGTGTTTTTAATTCAGAAATTACAATTTAGACCAAGGTTATCAATGCCCAGAAGGAGGTCTGTTCCCTAACAGAAGTAAGTTCAAACATTCTTATGGAATTCATTGGCATCAAAATGATGTGCTAAACCTCTCACCAGGAGCACTTTCGAATTCAAAATCATGGAGAGAGTATGGACAACCACTGCTTCATCACATGATTTGGAGTCTCATTTATTATTGTGGCAATTGAGCGAGAAGCTAGTTTGCAGTATTTATCACTCTTCAAATAAATACATGGCTGTTAACTGTCATACATAGCGTCAATTTTTAATAGTTTGTATCTTAAATGCAGACACTGAGCCTTATAATGCCTATCCTTTAATGCCTAATGTCTGTCCTTAGTCATATATTTTCTGTACATCTTTAATTATGCCACTGTCCCATGCACTAAGTAAACAAATTTGGTAAGAAAAAATTTGCACACTAACTTATTCAAGGGCCATTTTGATTATGTGCCTATTTTCCTAGCTGCTTTTGGTTCCTATGCCCAGTCTCTTGAAAAATTATTGAAAACACCTCTTTACGGGCTTGTCATAAACCAATATTTAATTCTCTTTCTTGCCTCATTAACTAGCTCTTCACACGCATCTTTTTTTGGTTCTTCTTTTGCCCTCTCTCTGATAGAGGCATTAGAGCTATATTCTTTTCCACCTATAATAACGTACACCCCATATGTGATGGGTTTAACCCATTCAGAGGTAGGACTTCCCAGTTCGAGCTCTTCCAAACAACCTTTCCATATCTGGCCACAGTTGCCTCTTGAGCCTCCCTGCTAATACTCAACCCAAACCATAGTGAGTCTACACTACTTTTAAATATTTGTTAATAGTGATGTTTAAAGGTGTCTTGGTCTTTTTTTTTTTTTTTTTTTTTTTGCGCTAAAGCAAGAGAAAGTATAAGTAGTCAAAGCATTGTTTATATATGAATATATGCAATGAAGCACTCTGTAGAGGAATATTCTTGTGTAGTATCTTTTATTTTGAAAGTGCAATAATGTGCTTCATGCTTGTAGGACATTGCTTATTACCAAGCCTTATCTGCTGAACAGTTGCAGACAGAAGCTGCTAAAATTCAGCCCAGCACTTCAGCCACCCAGGAGTTCTACGAGCCAGGCTTAGAGTCAGCTGCTAGTGCCAAACTGGATGATCTGCAGCGTTCCTGGGAAACACTGAAGAATGTGGTATGTCTTCATTGGAAGAGATCAAAATGACTGGCTAGCTTGTAAGGAATAAATGTAAAAAACATGCTCAACTAATATTATTTGCACTTCTTGGCTTCCTGGGGGCAGCAGTGTTTGTCAGATACATTATGTGATGGAGGCTTCCTTTTTTTTTTCGAAAGTCTGGATAGCATGGACTCCCATTAATAAAAGTAAGAATCATTTATTCTGATAATTGCCTGCCAAAATATTAACTGTTGTCAGACTATAGTCCACAGCCTAACACACAAATCAGTGTGTTTTGCCAACTGGATGAGTTGGCAGAAACAGTGAAGGATCCAGTTTCTGCAAATACTGGATATACTTAACATATTTTTGTGTATTACTGCAGCATAATAATCCAGTGGTGTACGACAATGACCAAAGTTTAGATTTCATGGCATTAATTGTAATTCTTTGCAGAGACACAGTATCAATTATTGCGTAGTTACTGTATCAGGAACTATGCCTCTAGCAAATTATACTTATGCATGTATGTGTGTAAGTACATACAACAAGGTGTAAGAATGTGCTTGTTTTTCCCCCTGCTTATGAAAGTGGCCTTTTTTTTCAGTCTTGGAACCTAGAATCTGCTTAATGGTCTTTAAACAGAGAAATATTGTTAGTGCCACTGCTTTAATTTATCCTTTTTAAAAACGAAGTTGCAAGTTTTTGATTTTAGTTTCAAAAGCCTAGAGATGTACGAAGGAGAGAAGAAAGAGCAAATCCTGTATCAGAAAACAGAATTTATGGCTTTCATTTCTCTTCAGATCAGTGAAAAGCAGCGGAGTCTCTATGAAGCTCTTGAACGTCAACAGAAATACCAAGACACACTCCAGTCTATATCCACAAAAATGGAGAGCATTGAGATCAAACTAAATGAGAGTCTGGAGCCAGGCAAGAGCCCAGAGAGCCAGATGGCTGAACATCAGGTAAAAACTTACATGTGCGAGAGAGAGAGCTTGCAGTACTTTACGGATTGTTTTTGTTACATAATGGCAGTCTTCACCACTGGATGCCTCAAAGCTATGCAGAAGCTATCTGAACTTTTTCCTTTAACAGTATGTCTTTCCTTTTGGACTGCCTGCTCTTTTAGAGTTGGTATAATAGGGATTCCTTTAAAAGAGAAACATTTTGAAGAGGTAGACTAGTAAGGCGGTTTGTCCAACCAAGGTTTCCAGCAAAATATTTTGTCAAAGATTCTGCTCAGTGACACCTACACTAATAGCTGGATGACATGCTGTGCAGCATCACTGCTGTCAGCCTTCATCTGACTATTTTTCATGTGTTCAAATTCACTATATCTACTTCTGAGGCATTTTAGAAGATACTAAATTCAATCTTCACTGCCTTAAGCAAAACAAACAAACCATAATACACAATAAAATGCCCTGCAACGAGAATTCTTGCAAAATCATGCTCAGAATAATTTTTTCACTATACTTGCATAAAGAGAGTGTAGTATCTATTCATGGCAAAATGTTGTTGTTATATTCATAAAGCAGTTTTCCCTCTTCAGATTTTTAATATCAATATTTATGACAAATAAAGAAAGGACAGTATTGGGTTGAAATATATTGTATCAGCCTGCAATATAAGAAGATGATTTTTCCATTTCTGATTCAATTTTCAAGACTTCTTTCCTGGATATTAACAGTTTTAAGCTAAAAAAAAGATCTGCATTCACTAAAGTAAAAAATAGATTATTTCACTAGCAGATCCTCAGAAGAACCCACAGGGAGGATTTCAGAGAGGTAACACCATCTTTCTGTCATCCATATGGGCAATATGTGTATAGGAAGATGAAACCACCATAGGTCTCCATCATTATTATATGTGTAGATGAAACAATGAGACGTTATTTTATTTCAAAATTGTTTTGATATTGTCACTTCATTAAATAGGAATAAAGTGTGGAATAGGCTTTTCACCTTGGTCTAATTTGGTTTCCTTTTCATTATGCTTGCACATAAACTGTAGGCTCAAATCTTTTCTTTGGTATGTTTTGCAGTTTTCAGCAAAATATATTTAGGAAAATTTGAAGTTAAATTAAAAATCTACTGTTAGATGTTGACTTTGCTGTTGATCTACACATTCTAACAACAACAACAACAACAACAACAACAACAACAAACATAGAAGACTTCCAGATATAGTGCATTGAAATGGAAAATGTTTCAAGCGTGATCAGACAAAAGATACTATTTAAACAGAGCTCTTTCCAGAGCTCTTGCTCCAGACATTGAAATCTAGATTCAGGATAATACTCAGATCCAGAATACAGCTGCAAGTTTGTCTAAAAAGCTCTTACCAAGTATGCTACTGGACATATGTCCAGGGTGTAATCATCAAAGCTTGAAACTATTTGGTAGGGCCAGTTCTCACTTCAGTAGGAACTTCGTGTATTGAGAAGGGTAACAGTTGACTTCTGTAACAGTGTGTGAAGCTCTAGGAGAGGACAAAGCGCAAGTCGAGAGCCTGTGGGTGAGGATTAAAGGAAAAGGCAACAAAGGCAACACAGTCATGGGGGTTTACTACAGGCCTACTGACCAGGGAGGGGAAGTGGATGAGACCTTCTACAGGCAGCTGTAAGAAGCCTCATGATCCCAGGCCCTGGTCCTTCTAGGGGACTTCAACCACCCTGATGTCTGCTGGGATAATCACACAGCTAGGAACAGACAGTCCAGCAGGTTCCTGCAGAACATGGCAGATAGCTTCTTGATGCAGGTGGTTGATGAGCCAACAAGAGGAGGGGCGCTGCTAGACCTGATACTAACAAACAGAGATGGTCTAGTGGGAAATGTGATGGTTGGGGGCAGTCTTGGCTGCTATGACCATGAGATGCTGGAATTCATGATCCTGCAGGGTGGAAGCTGGATAAGAAGTAGGATTGCAACCCTGGACTTCAAGAGAGCTATCTTTGACCTCTTCAGGGAGCTCCTTGGAAGAATCCCCTGGTCAAGGGTCCTAGAAGGAAGCGGGGTCCAGGAGAGTTGGCTAATATTCAAACACCACTTTCTCCAACCTCAGGATTGGTGCATTCCTTTAAGAAAGAAGTTGAGCAAGGGAAGCAGGAGACCTGCGTGGATGAACAAGTTTACCTGTTGGGTAAACTTAATGAGAAAAAGAGCATGTACATAATGTGGAAGAAGGGCCAGGCCACATGGCAGAATATAGGAGCGTTGTCAGAGAATGCAGGGATGCAACAAGGAAGGCCAAGAGCCATTTGGATTTAGAGTTAGCGAGAGATGTCAGGGTCAACAGGAAGGGCTTCTATAAATCCATCAACAGCAAGAGGAAGACTAGGGAAAATGTTAGTCCACTGCTAAATGGGGAGGGTGCCTTGTTGACGGAGGATGCAGAGAAGGCAGAGTTACTAACTGCCTTCTTTGCTTCTGTCTTTACTGCTAAGGTTAGTCCCCATGAACTACAGAGCCCAGAGACAAGAGAGATAACCAAGAGAGAGGAGGACTTTCTGCTGGTCAAGGAGGATTGGATTAGCGATTATTTAGGCAAAGTGGACACCCATAAATCTATGGGCCCAAATGGGATGCACCCAAAAGTGCTGAGGGAACTGGCAGGGGTTACTGCTCAGCCCTTCTCCATCATCTTTGAGAGGTCATGGAGGGCGGGGGAGGTGCCAGAGGACTGGAAGAAAGGCAATGTCACTGCACTCTTCAGAAAGGGCAAGAGGGAGTACCCGGGAAACTACAAGCTGGTCAGCCTCACCTCCATCCCTGGAAAGGTGATGGAACAGCTCATCCTAGAGATCATCTCTAGGCATGTCAAGGAAAAGAAGGTGATCAGGAGTAGTCAGCGTGGATTCACCAAGGGAAAGTCATGGTTGACAAACCTGATAGCCTTCTATGATGAGGTGACTGGCTGGCTGGACGATATGAGAGCCGTGGATGTTGTCTACCTTGACTTCAGCAAGGCTTTTGACATGGTCTCCCATAACATCCTCATAGGAAAACTCTGGAAGTGAGGACTGGATGAGTGGACGGTGAAGTAGATTGAGGACTGGCTGGATCGCAGAGCCTAGAGGATGATGATAAATGGGGCCAAGTCTAGTTGGAGGCCTGTGGCCAGTAGTGTCCCCCAGGGGTCAGTACTGGGCTGAGTGCTGTTCAACTGGTTCATCAATGACTGGGGCGAGGGGACGTAGTGCACCGTGAGCAAGTCTGCGGGTGATACCAAACTAGATGGAGTGGCAGACACTCCAGAGGGCTGTGCTGCCATTCAGAGGGACCTAGACAGGATGGAGAGTTGGGCAGAGAGGAGCCTCATGAGGTTCAACAAGGACAAGTGCAGGGTCCTGCACCTGAGGATGAATAACCCCAGACAGCAGTACAGATTAGGGGTTGACCTGCTGGAAAGCAGCTCTGTGGAGAGGGTTTTGGGAGTCCTGGTTGACAACAAGTTAACCATGAGGCAGCAATGTGCCCTCGTGGCCGAGAAGGACAATGGGACCCTGGCCTGCATGAGGAAGAGCGTTTGCAGCAGGTCAAGGGAGGGGATCCTGCCCCTCTGCTCAGCTCTAATGAAGCTGTACCTGGAGTGTTGTGTGCAGTTCTGGGCTTCCCAGTACAAAGGGAAGGGGAGCTTCTAGAGGGGGTCCAGCGTAGGGCCATGAGGATGATTAAGGGACCAGAGCATCTATTGTATGAGGAAAGACGAAGCGAGCTGGGCCTGTTTAGCCTAGAGAAGAGAAGATTGGGAGGAGATCTGATCAGCATGTACAAGTACCTAAGGGGTGAATGTAGGGAGGATGGGGCCAAACTCTTCTCCGTGATGGCCAAGTTGATGGGTGTAATGGGTGCAAGTTGAAACACAGGAAGTTCCACCTCCATGTGAGGAAGAGCTTCTTTCCTGTGAGGGTGCCAGATCCCTGGCACAGGCTGCCCAGAGAGGTTGGGGAGTCTCCTTCTCTGGAGATCTTCCAAACCTGCCTGGATGTGACCCTGTGCCACACCTGCTCTAGGTGTCCCTGCTGGAGCAGAGGGGTTGGACTAGATGATCTCTAGAGGTCCCTTCCAACCTTAACCATTCCATGACTAGTTACTAGGTACGTAACAGCTTTTCCTAGGTGCCTTGGAAACTGTTTTGAAAATTCTAGATTAAGAATTTTCACAGGAACTTGTCTTTCAGTTAGTCTCCACATATCTGTGTGTGCTACTGGATGTTCTCCATCTAGTTAGTAACTTTCTGACTGTTTCTAAGTCATTGTCGTATTTCACACTCACATCTCTTGGATATATGCTGGAGAATGTCCTCCAGAAAAGACATGGAAGCTTGTTGGAAGAGTAAGCTGGTATGTATAATGTCTTAACAGATTTGTTTTGGTGATATGTTTGAAATTCAAGATGAATAATAAAATCAATACTTCAATTAGCAAACGTATGATCTGAACTTAAGTATACAAAGGCAGAATTCAGGCCTTCTGAATCCTAGGACTATCGAACACTGATGATATGGACATGTTGCACTGTGTGTTTTATTTGGAGCATTGTCATCTTCACTTTTGTATTGCAAATATAGCTTCTTTTAAACCTTCTCACGAATAAATAAAAACTATTTTTTCTGCTCTCATTCTGAAATAGGCTCTGATGGATGAAATGATAATGCTACAAGAAGAAATTGGTGAACTTCAAGAAACATTAGCACAGGAGCTAATTTCAGAGCCATTGGATGCAGAAGTTGCTGATCAGCTGGCTTTGCAGTCCACTCTCACAGTCTTAGCAGAGCGGATGGCCACGATTCGAATGAAAGCACAAGGAAAACGACAGCTATTAGAGGTACAGAAAAAAACACAGAAATGGATTTTTGAACCATATTTGAGATTAAGAGCCACTTTCAGTAAGCCCTTAGCCAGTCAGTCTTGATTGCTTCTAATAAAAATAAGTAACCTGAAGTTCTGCTGATTTCTCATAATCCTTTTAACAATATAGTATTCTGCAGTTTTAGCCAGTCTCGCTTCTAATTGCCAGATGGTAAGTAACCAGAAGGAACTTAGAAAGGCACTGCTCAGCAGTCATATTTAAGCTCTTTTAATATTTTAAATACAGATTGTCATTTCCTCAATATATTCCTTATTGCCTTGTATTCCTTGTCTTAAATAGAAGAAATAATGGAATGCAAATATTAAAGTGATGTTATGCAGGATCCCTTAACATTTTGATGGCAGTAGTAAGTCATAAGTTTAAAGTTTGAGTTAAATACTGCTTTTAAATAGGATTAAGATTCTGGAGATTACTTTGATATAATAATAAAGGTATCACCCCTTAGTATTCTGGCAATATATCAAGAAATCCAAGTGTGACATATAGACAATATTCAGTAGTTTAACCTATACTTAGTATTGCTCTGGTTTCTGATCTTGGAGACAGAATCTTCCAGAACACTTCAGGGATGTAAATGTAGAAATTCTTACCTTACAGAAATGAAGTAATGAAAACATCCTCCTGCTAAGGGCACAGATTAACAATATTGTTTTATTTCTGTAGGCCTAAATCAAATAATGAGAATTTGAATGCTGTTAAATTCTTTATTATTTAGCTGAGGCACTTAACAGCTAACATTATTCTATAAATTACTCTAACGTGCAATCATTAATTTTGCCAATAAAATTAAGCATTCAGAAAACCTGTGCAAACACCTCCCTGTGTCTAGGATATACCCCTCTTACACAGGTCTGAATTTGCACCCTGTACATATACTTGGCTCCCTCAAGTAAGTGGAAGAGGCATTTTAATAACCGCTTACTAGCAGTGTGTCTCAGCTCTTACCTCTAAGGTGGGTTTCTGAACAGAAGCCATGGAAAACACTGAAGTCTCAAGACAGGGCCTAACATCTTGCCACAGCCAAAAAAGCCAAGGCTGCCCTCCCTTCCCTGCAGCCCATTCCCAGCTCTTTTGTCCTGTGCTTCTTTCTCCCTAAGTGAACAGTTTTGTGCTAGCTGAGTGGTCTGAATCAGGTTGTGGGCAGACCCACAAGACCAGCGGCAAGAGGAAGCAGAAAAGATCCCACCTTATGAAGATTATAATAGCAGAGGTTTGCTGAAGTAGAAGTATCACAATTTACCTCAACTCCACTTGCCGGAAAAAAAAAAAAAAAAAAATTTCCTGAGAGAAAAAACATTTTGTAAATTTTTCTAACTTACAAAGGAAGAATTATATTTTACCTTAAAAAAGTGTTGTATAGAAGATGCGAGAGACAGAGATAGGAAGGGAAAAAAAAAAGTGACTGTTTTATTGAGTATTTCTTTAAAAAAATAAGTATGTCATAATTTGTACCTCTAGGAGAAATTGAATGAGCAACTGGAAGAACAGCGGCAAGAGCAGGCCCTTCAAAGATACTGCTCAGAAGCTGATGAGCTTGATCGTTGGCTACTCAATACCAGAGCTACGCTGGACACATCCTTGGTTACGGCTGAGGAACCTATGGACATGGAAGCTCAGCTGGTAGACTGCCAGGTAAAATTGTTAATCCCATAGTGTTTAGATGGACAGGATAGGCATAGATTTATCTGAATGCAAAGATAAAAATGGAGCAAATATGGAACATTAATGTTAAAAACATTGATGAGTTGGGTGAGCCAGCTTCTTAGTGGGGGAGAGGTTTCTGATCTCCTGAACATCCTACATATGTTCAGTTAACTTAATCAGCAATGACTGAAATAAAAGCATATTCTTCAATTGTTATTGAAAGTCTACAAACAGGGCTTTAGAAAGAACAGGTAAACATAACAGCAGGAAACAAAATACCCTGATTGCAAAAATATTCAAAGCTCTACAAGCTTTAAGGTGGCTCTTTGTTTTGTTTTAAAGGCAGCATGTGCCTCACATACTGTTTTTGCTCCATCCAACCTGGAGATGCTGTGTTGTCGAACATCTCACTTACACGAATAAGAACACCTGCAAATGATACTTTTCTACTCCTCCTTTTCCAGCTAAAGTACACACTACTATTAAGCAATGGTGGTTGGGACAGTGGTATATCTTCTTCAGGAGTAGTCTCTTCCCAGATTCAAAAGTAAAGTCTAATAACCAGCATTTATTTTATTTGTGATTTTAAAATTAATCAACTCAGAGTGCAAGACAATTGAGGAAAAATATTTTGCAGCAATAGTAGTAATTACATATACTTTTATTAACATGTTCACCTGTAACGTCCAGATTCCCAAATAATTAGGGAGATTTCCACTTTTAAAAGGGACTTTAGAATTATGCATGATCACAGTTCAAAAAAAAAAAAAAAAAAAGGAAGAGGAGGAACAGAAATTCCCCGTCTTCTCAAGATACAAATTATCCCAACTAAGTCAGCGTAAATGAGAATTGAATTTCATACAAGTTCGGTGCATTTAAATTACATATTAGTATGTGTAATAGAATCTAGTTATATTTCCATGTTGTCACACTGCTTCACTGTTGCAGTTTTCAGTCTGTTCAGTCTCAAATATTCTTTCATTGCATGTCCTTGAAAGCTGTTTGTTTCATATAGATAAACCCTGTGAACTTAAATAAAGCAGTATTTTAAAAATATAACCTGTAGGAATCTCAATATTAAAAAGAACGGTAATTAATACTGTTCACGCAATCAATTTTCTGGTCCTTAAAATCCTAATACAGTATTTTTTATTTTTTTTTTTTTAATTCACTATTTTTTTCCACTTGTTAGTGGCTCTACCCATCTTATCATGCACACATTCTTTAAAGGGCAACATTTTTAAGTTTATACTTGACAGATGCTATGGAAACCAAAATAATTGATATCAGGACAGGTTTCTGAACAAGAATCGTATGAACTTGTAATTTGTAAGATGAGAATACACCTCATGTCTGTAATACATAGGCGATTAATGGAACATCGAGACAGTAGCTTTTGAAAATAAACATGCCAGAGATTTGCCATGTAAGTCTCTCTTTAGCCTAAAGAGGATTATACAGAAATCCTTAAGTCCATCATGCACCAATCAGAAAGAGCAAATAGTTAGAAGAGAAGCTTATCAATGCAGCCAGAGCAGCACACAGGAGGAGTGGGAAGGACTTCACTGAATATACATGGAAGAAGAGGAAAGAAGTAACTCTGGCTCTGTGCGCTCTCTTTCTTGTCATTTTGGATGTCAGTCTAGCATCTTAGCCACAGTTACCATTAATGTGCAAATAAAGAGCATCTTCTCTACAACAAATCCTCTGTTTCCAGTAGCTCAACTTTTCAATTTCCTTTTTTGAAAAACATTGCAGACAAAGGTGACAAATGCAAAGGTTTGCAAGCATATTTCTAAGGACTCTGGAAGGGACTGGCAAGCAAAGCAATGAAAATCTATCTTGCCATTAGCTTGGCAGAGGGTGAGGTAGGCCAAAAGTCTCCTTGCCAGAAAGTGTGACAGATGCTGGAAAATGTATGAATTTGCATCTTTGTTTTTGCTGCTGCAGAACATGCTGGTTGAAATAGAACAGAAGGTTGTGGCCTTGTCTGAGCTGTCTGTGCACAACGAAAACTTGCTTATGGAGGGTAAAGCTCACACGAAGGATGAGGCAGAGCAGCTGGCGGCGAAGCTCAGGACTCTGAAGGGCAGCCTTCTGGAGCTGCAGAGAGTGCTTCACGACAAACAGATCAACATTCAAGTAAGTGCCTCTTTGCAATTGACTTCATAGTGGGCAAGCTCAAAAAAGGAATTGAAAATATGTTGCTGTTATAATTGAATCTGTTCATATTTAATGAATAAATGGAATTGCATTCCAAAATACTGAGCTGCATAGCAAGCTTTAGCTTATTACTTTCAAGGTTAACTGTACTGCTTCATGGTAACTGTCTTCACCTCACTATCTTCACTGAAAGGATCAAGATGATTAGCTTGGTCTGAATATACTGTATTCCTGTTCCCAATCCTCACAGTGTGATATATTCTAGTGCAGGTCACCCCTCGACCCAAGAAGATAACAGTCCTAAATATATATATATCCTCACGTGCAGCAGGCACAGCCATAGCTAATGGATAACATTTTAAAATATGTCAAATAATCAGTGCTATCATTAAACTAAACAAAATATTCTATAAACAAAGACACAGATTTAATTTCAAGGATTCTATTCCTGGCATCATTGTTTTACTTATTGCCACTAGTTAATTTTGTTTAGCGGTTGTTTTATTCATTCTTTAGCCTAACTGACATATGGAGAGCTGAATATACACCAGAAACCCAACCATGTAATGTAACTGACTGGGTTTGAATTTGCTTGTTCTCTTGTGTTTCCCCCCCATCCTCTCTTTTCTTTTACCTCTTTTCTGGGCTTTACTGTGCAAATTAAACATGATAAGCTTCAAAGATTTCTAGCTTGTAATGCAGATTAAAGCCTGCCAAGAGGTTAGCATGAAAAGTCACTTAGCATACTAAGAACTATTTTTAGTTCAATGATCATAATAAAACAAAACATAGCTTCACACACACAAAAAAATAAATAAGTAGCAGGTATTTATAACTATTATAGCTAAGTATCCAATATGCTTCCTATTTTGGTCAAAGAAAAATGCCAGATTTAGGGAGGAAAGAAGTTGTTTGTCTCAGTTTATCTTGCATATTAAACTTCATGATTAGGCAACTGAAAAGCATCATCAACAACATGCAGACATATAGCACTTTATCAGGATATATCATATGTGAAGTGCAGTGGCATGACAGACTTATTATTGCATTCTGCATTTTAAAATGTGATGGTGCTATCTAATTTACTGAAACTTTTAAAATAGATTTTGGAATGCTTTTCTTATATCTAAAATAACAACAACATTTCCATAAGTAGAGTATGACTTGTCAAGATGCTACATGCATGCAAAATTTAAATTGATTTTGAAGTGAACATGTCTTTAAAAAGTGCGAGTGTTTTTCGGACTTCACTTTCAGTTTATGAAAGAAAATAGGTTTAGGCATGTAACATCTGCATTTTCTATTTAGAAATTCAAAGCAATCATCAGATCAGTAAAGGATATTTGGCTAAAAATTCTAATAATTTCCTTACAGACTGATGCTCAGAGAATCAGATGTCCTACAATATACTTGAGGAACATTAACCTCTGCCATTATTAACCCTGAGAAATAGGAAATGCCAGAAGCACTTTTTGCTCATAAGTTAAGAAACAGAAACTTCTTTTGAGATGTACTGGTAACCTTGTAATTGCCCAGCAGTGTAAAGCAACCTGTGCCCAGGAAAAGAAGGATTCTCCCATTGTAAAGACCCTGCTATATTTTCCTTCAAGCTGTTTTTCAGCATATCTGTTATCCCTGTGGTACAAGGCTTTTTTAGGAGCCAGTGGTAGATTATCTGCCTCCCTCCTGGAACCTTCTAGCTAACTGTACCTATCATTAAAGATCTGGAAAAAAGTGAATTATGTGCAGAGTAGCTCCTTGATTCATAAAATTAATTAGTGAAAATAATGAACGAGACACTCAAGATACGGAGATTTCCAAACTGTATCAGTACAAAATGTACCATTTTCCAAGTACTTTGAAATATACAAAATGTTATCATGTACAGTTATCTTCTACCATCCCTGACTTAGTGATAGTGACTTTTTATGAAGCAAAGAAGTAGAATGGATTTTGCATTAGAAAGATAATGTTGTTGCTTTATTTTGATTGAAAAGTTCCATAGTCGCATTCCCTAGTATAAGTTTTATAAGGTTCAAAGTTCCTTTAAGAGATTGATTTTATCATCAGTTTCTTCAGGCATTTTTCCCCATTATTTATGTGTTGACAGGAAGGAAAGCTTCAAGCATTGTTTTCTCTATTATTTGAAGGAAAATTAGTAAAATTCCTTCAGGTATTATTGAAATGAAAATGCCCATGTGTTTTTCAGAGTTATATTTTGTGATTTGAGAATGATAAAATCTAGTTAACAAAGATTTTTGTTCTAAAAAGTATGTGCAATAGGATATTTGCTATTATAGCATCAATGCACCCACAACCTTTAACATTCCTTCCTATTGTAGGAACCAAGGGACTGCTATTTATCTTAGTTACTATGACACCAAAAATCTAAAATCAATCAGCCTATCCAAAGGAACTAAAGATCATTCTCTTGTGGGATCTACATGTTGAACTATTGTTGCATATAAAATGGAACAGATGGTTTTACAACTTTAAAAAGGTTGTATTTTTTCTTACTTTGAAATCAAAATTAAAATTGTCAATCTTTTTTTTTTCCCCTTCACATTAGATCTACAGTTAATAATATAAATATTCCAGATGCTTTTTAAATTTCTTAAAAAAATATAAAATATAAGCAAGAATATGGTATTTTCCAGGAATATTTAATGCTAATACTGTGATCATATTTTAAAACAAAACAAAAAGACATTTTCTGTAACCATTCTGAAATCCCATATATGCCACTGTTCACACTCCAGTAACATATCAGTTTTGCTAGAAAGTTCTTGCATGAAGTAAAGTGTCTGCACAGACCTCATCCAGAGAGGAACAGAGCTCACAGAGCCTCACAGAGCAAGGGCTAATCAGTCCTTTCAGCTCAGGAAACCTGCTTAGTTTGTTTCGGTCCTCCTACAGTCTATATCGTTTAATACTCATCAGTCCTTTCAACTCCAATACACTCCTTGTTGCCCCAGAATCAAAATCTGACGCCTAATCTGAGCAAAACCAAGTTGTTTCTAGGCTCTGTGGCAGAGATTGGCTGGGCTGTTGCAGTATGGAGCGGTAGCTGAGGCAAGAGGGGTTAGGACCATCACTTTGGCTAAGCTGGTTCCTTAACGAGAGGCAAAGGCAGTCGCAGTCATGGACAACCTGTCCCCTCCTGAGAGTCCTCCAGGACTGAGCTGCTGAGTGATCTTACTGGGCTCACAACAAGAGCTGAGTCAGTATGTGAATCCTGCAAAAAATGAAATACATAGAAAAGCAGAAGAGGAATTAAGCCCCAGCATCAGCACCCAGAACTTTAGAGAAGCAAGTGCAAGCTTTACAGTGGCTGTGTGCCTGCAAGTAGTACTAAATAAATACAGAGAGATGGGTAGATCTAAGTAGCCAGAGCTACAATTCTGTCCTTAACACTGGGCCCACTATGTTAAAAATGCATACTTTCAAATGTGTTTCTCACTAAAATAATTTAAACTTACAAAGAACATGGATTTCAGAAAATAGGATACATATTTGTAATTACGTTTTTGTAATTACTAAGCCATTTACTGTTTTTTTAGTTTGCTTACACAGGACACTAATCAGTCGTATTGGAAAAGCAGAATAGCAGAAACAGAAAGCAAAGAGATTGTTGCTACTGCTGCTCTAATATCTATGTTTATGTCTATCTTGTCTTTTTGCTTATTATCGTATAATCTGCTGTTTATTATCTCTTTCTTTTCCTGCCAACCACAAATAAGAGTAATGTACTTAATGATAGATAAGATTTGATGGGAATGACAAGCAACATGATTCCATTTTCAGCTAGACAAAAGTGTGGCTCTTGCTAGACAAAAGCTTGGCAGGAGTGATCCAGCGGTTCCCTGCACTGCCAATTAGCACTGAACCCTCCATTACAGAGTGATGCTGTTTTTTTGGAGGGGCAGAGCAGTCCTCAGGAATTCATCCATCTGTGGTCTCTGATTTTGCTAAGTGTGGTGCTGTGTGTGCATTCATTTCTATGTATTTCTTGCTATAGCAACAAAAGACTAATAAACATCAATAACCTTAAGTCATAGCTGACTTCAGAATTTGTGTGAGCCAATAATTTAAGAGATGGAAAACTGTACTACATGTGATTTTCAATTGAACGGTTGCACTTGCTGACTCTTTGGCAATACAAGAGATTTGATGAAATGGCGGTCTTTGTTTCTTTCTTTTGACGCAGGGATTTTTACAAGAAAAGGAGGAGAGTGCTCTGGACTTGGTTTCCTCACAAACTCCCAGTGTCCAAGAATGGCTGGCACAGGCAAGAACAACTCGTTCACAGCAGCAGCAGAGCAGTTTGCAGCAGCAAAAAGTTGGTGTTTTGCATTTCTTTTATCTTTGTATTACATTTAACACCGTAGCTAAGCCATTCTTATTAATATTTCCACTCAAGTCTTCATTTTTACACTGTTCCTTACGCAGTGCTCTTGTAATGATGAACTTCAGGTCCCTATTTTTTGTCTGTGACAGCCAGGTAGACTAGACCTCCTAGGTGGCTGTTGCCAAGCCACTTACTAGCTTTGCACTACTGTTTCCCGTGAGTAAAATTAAACTGAATCATCTCTCAAAGTTCCTATACGGAGATGATCCTTAATTTTGAATAAATACCGAATAAATACCGTCGATACAGTCTTTACAGAAGCAAAAGATAAGCGTGTTACTAGGTATATTATGTTGCATGATGCATTCACATCATCACTACTTTAGGTTCTATAAAATGCCTGCAATGGTCCAACAATTCATCTTAGTTTATGTGGGCCTTTTTGTGGCCTAAGTGGAGACTTTCACTGCTTTTGGTGTTCAAAGAGGCCATATCAGAAATAGCTCAGCTATCTCTGCTTGACAGTTATGCAATGTAGGCATGTTCTTTCAAGGCAAAGGCTGCCTGTTTAAATGTTTGTTCTGTGCTTTGTTTTGTTTTGTAACTTGCTGTGTTAGGAGCTGGAGCAAGAGTTAGAAGAGCAGAAGAATCTGCTTCGATCTGTAGCAAGCCGTGGAGAAGAAATCCTAACGCAGCAAGGTGTTCCAGAAGGCCTGCGTCTAAGGTGTGTTTTGATGTGTTCTTCTGTGAAGTAAATTTCTGCAGCAGTATGCTTTGTCACATTTACATCCCCTTCTCACATACATGTGATGTAAATCGTGGCTGATCACTATTTAAAATGTCTTCCCAGATGAGATGCTCATTGCATAATTATATTTTTCCAGCAGTTAGTGAGTATTTCTATTTTTAGAGCTCAAGAGTTCTAAATTTCATCTGTGGCCTGGAGCTTCTTGTGCTCTTGACTGTTTTGGGAAGTAGATAGCTTGAAAAGCCTCAGATTTGGCTGGGAGAGAGTTACGCTGTATAGAAAACAGAAGAAAAAATCTGCATCCTGCCCATACAGACCTTGAGAGAGTGGAAAGGGCAAGGTCTGGGGAGGAGGGAACAGGGTGAACAGCTTGAGAAGCAAGGAGTAGTTAACCCTTCTGTTAAAATACTTCCTCAGCATATCTCAGTTAATGAGCACCTCTGTGCTCACATGATGCTACGTTATAGAAACAAAACAAACAAACAAACAAACAAAAAAAATCAAAAATGCTGAATTTATTTTACTGTTTACCAAAATTATGCTTTGGTCATATGCTTGACCTACATTAAAATATCAGACTGTCTCTGGGAGGACAAGGAAGAAGTAGGATAAAATACCTTTTTTTTTTTTTTTTTTTTTTTTTTTTTTGATCAAGGTTTGAAGTAAGACTTGTATAAAGGTTATGTTTCAATGTAGTAAAAATTTTATCTGTTTAGGGTTCTGAGTTGATCTGGGTATTGGCAACTCCAAACAGTTGCTTACCAGTACATTTTGTCTCATCAGCCAAATAATTCTCCTTGTTACAAACCAGTTCCCATCATACTACCTGAAAGAACAAGTAAAAGATTTAAGAAGCAGCATTTAGTTTAAATGCTAGAATTTCCTAACTGAAGGAGGAAATAAATTTCTTATGTTTTTGTAACTTTTGCATTTGTTAAACCTTTTATGCATTTTCTTCATTACAGTGAGAAGCCTGATACACTCTCAGAGGAATTAGGCTTGGAAGGTGAGAAGCCATCAGCTGAAGAACAGATGAAGATGAAATGGGAAAGCCTGAATCAGGAATTCAATGCTAAGCAGAGACTCCTCCAGAAAGCTTTGGAACAAGAACAGCTGGTAGCTATTTTTAATTTCTCTGCAGAATTTCTCTGTGTCACAACACAAGGAACTGTATATTTATGCAAATGCATTAAGTTAATACAGAGATTAGAGAATAATTTATTTTTGTGACATCTTTATAAAATATTAAGTATTGGCACTACTATTGCTCTTATTCAAAGTCATTTGAATTGCACACTTCCATTCATGTGAATAAGCTGCAAAGAAAAAAAATATCTTGGACAAAAATTCTGATTGCATCTACTCCAGGGTAATTCTTCGACAAATTATGCTTCTGAAATTGACCAGTACTCTGGCATTCAGTGTCTAGGACTATTCATTAATTCCTGGTCTTAGTGAGTATGTGGCAGAGAACCGAGTGATCTCAGTCTCTGAATGTTTCCTGAAAGAAGCAGAGATTACTCAGCTACATCTGGGACAATCAAAGATCTATATTTAAATGCATCCTCTGTTTTATATTTATTAAAATGAGACCAATTATTTTTTTTTTTCAAAGTACAATCTTGAAAGCATCTTCCAAAGATAGAAATATCTTGTATTAATTCAGGAGTTATTATTTTAGTAAAATAGGTCATTACTAATTTTTGCCACAGGTATTTATTCTTCACTTGTGGTGAACCTCCTGTCATACAATCTTGTATACAACATGAATACAGAACAGTTGTGGAAGGGCCACAAGCATTATTTGGTGGTATCCTCGTTAGGTAGCAAAATCTGTATGGTTGAATATTGTGTTCTGTTTATGATAGAAACATTTTTTAACTTCTTTCTCAACAGCTTTATAACAGACCAAGCAGACTGATATCTGGAGTAGCTTTGCATAAAGAAGGAGGACAGGATCAAGATAAATCATTAGTTTCCCCAGTGCTGGTTGAATTGAATCAGGCCTTTGAAGATGTGTCATCTGAGGTAACATTTCATTTGTATTTACACCTGTTTTGAAGCAAGTCATATACAAGGTCCATTTTCATCAAAAGCTCCCCTAGCATTTCCCAAATATTAGATGTTAGAGTACCTTGTACTTCTGCGCTGAACCTCTTTTGCTTCTTTTTGCCCAGGCTGGACGTGCAGAGAAGGAGAGTCTACATCTTGAACAGAAGTTGTATGATGGCGTCTCAGCTACCTCTTTGTGGTTAGATGGTGTAGAAGAAAACATGTTTGTTGCCACAGCTCTGCTGCCAGAGGAAACCGAAACGTACCTCTACAAGCAGGAAGTAAGGAATCTATGAATAGCACGTTTTTTGAACTGCCAAAGGCTGCATTTTACATAGTACTTCAGCAGGGAAATTTTAAAATCTTGTGTAAGTGACCTGTCACTGTCATAATCTCTATGTACTTGCTGCCTGCTGACACTGGCACGAGTAACTTTATTGCCTGCATAAATAATACTTCAAAAAGAATCTGATCCAAATTTTGCCTAAGCAGAAGAGAACTGAGCATAGTTTTTGGAAGACTCTCCTGCTTAATTTCTTTTCTCAGTGTTAACAGACATTGCCCTGTTAAAACTGAAGTTAAGTGAACAGCAGAGAAAATTTCTGGTGTATAGAAACAGTACAAATTCATTGTCGTGAAATGGAATTGAGAAAGAGAGAAAAAAACTTTTCCTAGCAGCAGTTGGCATAAGGCAGCAACATACATTTATGTTTCCCAAAGCCGTTACTCAAAGTTAATTTAGAGATTAATTTTGTTTCAACATTTGTTTTCTTAGAGCAACTATTTTTACTGTTGTCAGAAAAACTGTAGTTGCATAACTTTCTCTAATGTGTGTAAATCAGCTGTGTAAAAAAATCAGTACCTTGTTGCAAAGTGGGTAATTGTTATGAAAATATGTTTTCTGTAGTGTCTAATTGTCACTTGGTTTTGCTTTCCGCAAAATCAGTTTCTTGCCAAAGAAATCAAGGAGATAACAGAAGAAATGGATAAGAACAAGAATTTATTTACTAAGACATTTCCTGAGAATGGTGATAATAGAGATGTTATAGAAGACACTTTGGATTGTCTTCTCGGAAGACTGACCTTACTGGAGTCAGTGGTAAACCAGAGATGCCATCAGATGAAAGAAAGGCTCCACCAAATAGTTACTTTCAAGGTATGTTGTCCATTTGAAGGAATTGAGGGTGCTTGATGAATGGAGATATGTAAGATTTTACTCTGACAGAATTTTTCTTAATTTTTAGACATTTTGGTAATTTTTAGACATTTCCTCACTGAAAATAAATCCCTTTCTTAGGCTGTCCAAACCTTGGCATCCTAATCGTTATCCAAAATCTAAACTCACTGTTAGAAGAATTGTACAATTCTTACATGTTGTAGAAGGCATCATTAATTCATAACTTCTACCTGTTAGCATTATAGTAAGTGGAAGTTGTTGGCTACGATTTTCAAAGGAGAAAAAGCAACTTTACAGTTTGTCTTTGTAAATTCTGTAAGTAATACAGCATACTAATATAGTGTCTTTTGTTGTTGTTGTCTCCTATAGAATGATCTGAAACTCCTGTTTGCATCACTGAGTGATAAAAAATATTTAATTCTACAGAAACTGGCAGAGGTAGTTGAGAGACCAGAAACAGAACAAGTTCAGGTATTTTTTGTCTGTTATTTGACAGCAAAATTGAGGGAAAGATTGTAGAGGACTGTTGCTGTGTTTGTAAGACTGTATGTACTCCCATAGGTATGTGAAAATAAAATAAAGATATGTGAAAACAAAATGACTACTTCCAAAAATGTACTATAGCTATCTGTAAATTAAAAGAAACATGATATGTCTGTCTTTATTTCCCCTTGACCCGATTATACACAAAGTGGACACTACTTAAAAGAAATAGACCCTTACCAGATGTCTAAAACCAGTTCTTTGGCTGTGTTGACTTCATTCAAAAGCAAAGGTGCTTTCTTCTGCATTGGTTTTTAGTAAAATCTTTACTCTTACTCATTTTGAGTAAAATAGTTGTTTATCAAGAAGTGCCTGATGAACAATTAACTTTAAAATTAATCAAAGAGACAAAATATATCTTATTTTCTTTCTTCTGTTACTGCCAAAATAACAGATCTTTCAGCTAAACAGAAATATTGGGTTTTAGATGCTTGATGTTTTTATTGGAAAAAAAGGTGATAACCTACATAAACTTGCAAATACCAACCTATATGTTTAGGTTGCTGTTTTCCATATACAAAAGGGAATTTCCAAATTCTTTCTCCTTGGCAATAATTTTGGCCACATCCTCTAAACATCCAAAAGAGAAGCTGTTTTGCTGTCATGTTTTCTGCTGTCATAGTTCTTTTCCTAGTACTTGGATAAAAGCTACTGTGAGCTAATAGAAGGAGTGCTTTAAAAAGATGGTAAAACAACTAGTAGTCGTTTGGTGCCGGTACTATCATTAGCAGCACAGAACTGAACAGTAAAGTTTTGTGTAAACCAGCATGTAATACTAAAACAGTTTGTGACAAAATATTCCACACTGTCTTTAAAAACAAGCAACTTTGAATTAATTTTTTTCTATATTTCTTTAATTTTTATATTTCTTCATAGTTATTCACTATAGATTAAATTCATTATAAAAAGGGAAGACAGAAAACTTGAGGCATTAGAAGAAAGAAAAACATACATAATTTATAGCTATAGTATTGCTATGAAAACTTCAAGCTAAATGATATAATTTGCTATTACAGGTGCTACTGCAGGCAGAAGAAGGCTTGAAGGAACTAGATGCTGGAATAAATGAATTAAAGAAGCGTGGAGACAAGCTACAAATTGACCAGCCTTCTGTGCAAGAGCTATCTAAGCTCCAGGTATGCCTCATACATTTCATTCAAGGTATTAATATGTTGCTTGTGCTTGCATCCTTATAGCCTCCTGCTATTTGCAGATTTCCTCTTCGCCTTGACTTTATTTTTTAAAGAAGACTTTCCTCTGTTTCGTTGGTTGTTTTTTTCTTTGTTTTTGGGTGGGTTTGTTTGTTTGTTTGTTTGTTTTGACAGTTGTGCTACTCACAATTGTGTATTTTAATTTGGGAGACCCAACTGCAGTCAGAGGGTTATTATTTTGCTGTAGCTCTCCCTTTTCTGAGTGGCCTTATAGTTTTGCTTTCTGGATGTTACTTTTGTTTTGGCCAAAAGTATAGGCTTAGCCTCGTAGTCAGATACATCTTCTGAGAACAGAGTTCTCAAATTCTCAAAACCAAATCAGGAACGAAATAATCCTGTTTAAGTAAAGAAAAGCTTCTCTGTTGTTCTCATTTTTATAGTTGGGGTATATAAAATGAGAAAGAGGATACAGGAACTGCTCTTCCAGTTGATGTGTAAATTTATGATAAGGACACACTCAGTAAAATGTACAAATACAGAATATAAAAATACTTTTTTTCAATGTAAAATAGAGTGTTGGTGTGGGACTGATTTGTTTTTACAGTAGGTTGTGCATCTTGCTTGCTAAAAAAGTAAGTAGCTGTGATACGGATCACTTCCTGTGCTTGGGCAGGACTGATGGGAATGAAGTTGGCCTTGAGATGCTATAGGCTTGAACCATAATGGTGTCAATCCAACCTGCCTGCCTTATAAGGAACAAAATGTAAATCACATCTGCAGTGCTCAGGTGCCCCTGGAAGTGCTTGTGTTACTGGCTGCCTAGCCATGCTTGCAGTTTGTCCCCGCCAGTGTGCAGAGATGCACACTGATGCAAAGTTCTCAGGTTAATTCTGTACTGGCATAAGATCTACATAAGGAAGGTCTAGTCTGTTTTTTTCATGGCTTAAGTCCTGCCACCTTGCTCCTTTGCTGCATAAAGCAAGGCCTGCTAACTTTGTTCCTGAACACAGCCAGTAGGAAGACTTGCAGGGTGCTGTTTATTTTTTCTTTTTTTCAATGTTTTTAATTTATCAGTTAAGTCAGTATATCTGCAGTCTCTCTGAGCTGAGAGTTGAAGTTATTCTGCAGACATTCAGAAAGGAACATAGAGGCAACAAGTTGGTATCTAGGCAGACATGTGAGGTATGGATAATCGTAACGGCTTTTTACCCCCAAGGATATGTATGATGAGCTGATGATGATCATTGGATCCAGACGGAGTGACCTGAACCAGAATCTGGCTCTTAAGGGGCAATATGAGCAGGCTTTGCAGGACCTGGCTGACCTGGTAGAAACAGGCCAAGAAAAGATGGCTGGGGACCAGAAAATATTTGTTGCTTCTAAAGAAGAGGTCCAGTTGCTACTTGACAAACATAAGGTAGGAACCCCTGATGTATTTCAAGACTAGTCATGACTGTGAGCTTGCAGACAGTGTATTTATAACTTTTCATTGCTGAAAGTTCTGGAGCTTTTCTGAATAGTTGGTCAGTGCTAAATCAAGATGCATTAAAAATTACTGTAGTTTTAACTGGAGTCAATGAACTGTTCTGACTGAGTGGCACCACTATAGCTGAACTCCGGGAAGGATCGTATTTGCTTCCCTGTTCTAATAACAAATCTCCTATTCTTGTGCTGCTGTGCCACAGAACAATTTGATACACATCAATATTCTTTTTCCATTGGCAATTTAAGTTTTCAAATAACAACCACAGTATATAATGACACACATCTTATTATTAGGAAGAATTTGTGGTGGTGTTTATCTGATTTAAGTCACGTTGTTCATGGAGTGCAAGTCAGGAACCAATTTTCATATGAGGGACACCCTGTTTTTTAGAATGGCAGATTTCTTTAAAAGTTGGTGGAGGGAAAAGTTGATCTAATTGTATGTCTGCAGATACTTACTTGATTGTACTGCTGTCATATTTTAATGGTAAATTTTAATATTGTTTAATGGTAAGGAGTTAAGTATTGTACTACTTTTCTTTTGTCTCTACCCTTCCATCCCTCAAAAACTTCTCAGGAGTATTTTCAGGGGCTGGAGGCTCACACGATCCTGACAGAAACACTCTTTAGAAAGATGAGGAGCTTTGCCTTCTTGAGAGAAACTCAGTCACATTCAGAGCTAATGGCACAAGCTTCAGTTGTGTTAAAGCAGGCCCATAAACGAGGTGTAGAGCTGGAATACATTCTAGAGGTGAGAATTTCTGTACTTTTTTTCTGTACAGTCATTGAACTAGGAGCATGTCCTGTATTTTCTAGGGAGAGCTAATAGACATCAGTCCCTTTTATAATACCCAACAGAGACTGATAGATGATGTATAATCTTCCCTATTTTTATATTGGGACCTTTAGTTCCTAGACAGCACAGTATTTGGGAATACAAATTGTGGTTATGTAAACCTGAAAGAGCTGCTTAGCTTTAGCTGTCAAGGAGGACACGATAGCTTTAGTCATAAGCCAACTTTTCATTCTAACCAAAAGTTGAGATCAACACAGGGTTGATATTATCAGTTGTCTGGGTGTTTGTATTGTTATTTTCGTACGTTCACAGTAGTGCAGCTGCTGATACAGAAAACAAGTAATATATTTAAAATTTATTCAGGAATAAAATATCTAGATAGCAAACCCAATTTTCACTATATTCATGGATAAATTATGCTTGCAGACCTGGATATCCCTGGATGACAATTATCAGGAGCTTACCAGACATCTGGAGTCTGTTGAAGGTAGTATTCCCACTGTTGGTTTGGTGGAAGAAACTGAGGACAGGCTTACAGACCGGATCACACTGTTTCAGGTTGGTGCTTTCCAGTCTTTTGTTATAAAAAATGTTGGTTGGAAGAGACCTCTGGAAGTCATCTAGTCCAATATCCCACTTGAGGCAGGACTGTTTTCATGGGCCATGGATTTCCAGACCTACAAGGATGGAGATCCCACAGCAGCACTGGGACCTGTTGCAGTTCTGCACAACCTGCAACTGTTTGTGGCACATGTATTCTTGGTCCCAACCATCTTTGATAGCTCTCCTCTGGCTCTTAACCAGTTCTTTGAAAACCTTCTTGAACTGCTTAGGAGATGGGCAGGGAGCAAAATAAGGTGCACTAAATGCAGTTTCCTCAGCACCAAGTAGATGGGTAGCAACTTTATTCTGCTGTCCACACTCCTCCTAATGTAGCCCAGCAGTGTAGTTTGCCTTGTTTGAAATGGCTTAGTTACAGTGGATATCAGGTGAAATACATCAGATCCTGATGGATATTGAGAAAGCAGGTTTGTAGACAGTTGCAGAGCTATCTAACTTTCTGTTCCTTGTCATTACAGCATCTGAAATCGAACCTGACTGAATACCAGCCCAAATTATACCAGGTGCTAGATGATGGGAAGAGGCTTCTTTTTTCTGTTAGCTGCTCAGATCTGGAAAGTCAGCTGAACCAACTAGGCGAGCACTGGCTAAATAACACCAGTAAGGTGACCAAGGAGCTTCACAGACTGGAAACAATACTGAAACACTGGACAAGGTAGTGTTAGTGTAATGAGCACAATGAGCTTACTTGCCTGCGCTATTAAAATTGGGGTCATTCTGATCCCCAAACTATTAGATTCCACATTTAAAAGAAAAAAAAATAGTGAAATGCATGTGATGTTTTGACTTGCCAAACAAGCCTCTCTACAGTATTTTACTTCTGTTCTGTGCAAGTGCCATTCCACCCCGCTATTTTGCAACGAAATGTGCACCAGACAAGGATGAGTGGAAAGAAGGTAGCTGATACCTGATTTAGATTACTGAATTGGAAGTGTCAGAAGTGTCCATACTTGGTAATGGGAAAGGGAGGGCACTTTGCCAGATAACATGAGTACCTTCAGCATATTCTGGGGAACCTGCCAGTGCTGTTTCTCACAGCTCTGTCCCATGGCATATAGGCGATACAGCATTTTGCTGTCTTTAGCAATGACTTTATGCGGCTTAAAGTAGTGTTATCTGATTAATGTACAAGGTCTGTATTATTCACATACGTTGACAATATGAATGAATGCCCCTGATTTGTTGGCTCACTTGCCTTTCCAAGTGAGGTGCATAAAGGGATTGTATGTATAAATTTTATGGGGAAGTCCTCAACATCTCATTTTGACATGTGATTAGTTGTGTTGAATATGGAATGATAGGAAGATAATTTCTAAAAAACATTAGATTTCTAACTTGCCTTGTGCTCTAGTGTTTGAAAGATTAAGCCCTCTAATGGAAAGTGAAAGAAACGTAAGTGGGAGGAACAGCATGTCCAAATAGTAGTAACTTAGTGTTACTCCTAGTTACCAGTCCTTCATTAGATTTTGTTTTTAAGCTTTCTATAAACATCTTTACAGGTATCAGAGTAAATCAACTGAACTGACACATTGGTTACAATCTGCAAGGGAACGGCTCGAGTTCTGGAGCCATCAGTCAGTGACAGTTCCTCACAATGTGGAAATAGTCCAAGACCACCTGAATTCCTTCCTGGTAAGAGGATTTGTTAGTCTAGGACACATTTTATGTCCAACTACAAATAAAATAGTTGAGCAATCAAATGGGATACATGGCCTCAATATTGAAGCAGTGATTATGGAGAAAAAAATGAAAAAAAAATATGAAAAAAAATCTACTTCTGTAGATGAGCTGTCTTCAAAAAACTGATATCTTTGCACATTCAGCACCATGTTGCCGTGCATAATGATTGCAAAACGTGATGTTTCTAAAAACAAAAAATGGTTTAATGACTGAAAACACTTTTGTTTTCACTCAGTCTGAAGTGTAGCTGGTGGCACTGACAAGTAAGGTTTTATTTTCATGAAAATGACATTGTTTACAGGAGTTTTCAAAAGAAGTGGATGCTAAATCATCACAGATATCCTCTGTCCTGAGTACTGGGAACCAGCTACTCAGGCTGAAGACAGTAGATACAGCAGCACTGCATGCAGGATTGTCCCAGATCGACAGTCAGTGGACAGAGTTGCTTGTACAAATCCCAGCAGTACAAGAGAAACTGCATCAGGTATGATCTAGTGCAGTGATAGCCTTTCATACTCCAGAAAGTTCAAGCATACTGATTACGTGTTTCATCTGCAGCAGTATAGAACAGTTGCTTTCTAAAGATTTAAAATATGTGTTGTTCTCCCTGAAGTCTTATTACAAACCACTGCATGACTTCTTAGTGTTCATACGTTCTCAATATCTTTGAGACATGATTGCTGCCTTTTGCTCTTTTCCTATGTGGGACAAGATAGGAACAAATTGTTTGCAGTTTAGTGTGGAAAAGCTTACGTTGTTATGTCCCAATCCTCTCTCTCCATATTGTCTAGAGTGAATTGGTGCTATATTCACAAACTTTCGCAGTTATACTTGTTGAATTTGACTTAACAAACAGATGAGCATTTTCTTTAATATTTTGGTGTGTTTTTTTTGGAACAACAACAACAAAAAAAATCTGTGAAAGAACTAATCTAAAAATCACAATACTTGGTTTCTGCTAGGGTATGTGGGCACAGGAGGGTTTGGGTTATATGGTTTCTTTTCTTTTTTTTTTTAATGCTATAACACTGCTATTAAAGAATTATATTGGACTAGAGATTGGTTTAGCCCTCAGTTACTAGGAGACTAGTAGTCTATAGAGTTACTTTTATTTCTAATTTGGAATGCTCCCAGAGTTAGTAATATCTAGATGTAGGGGGAGAGAGGAAGGAGACAAGTTTTAACTGTGCCTCCTGTGTTAGTTACAAGTAATGTCATTCAGCAGTTCTCTGAAACTTCTTGTAATGCATAATGCATACTACTTCCCAAAGATGCTGTCAGAGAAAACATTTTGGTTTTGAATAACTAAATTTGGTATATTTACAATATTATTAAGATACAGTATATCTCCCGTAATATGCTTGCATTTTGTACTTCTTTATTGTACAAAATTCCAGAAAAGTAGACAATGATCTGTTAAGAACACAGAATAACATGATAATAAGATCCTGGAAAGAACTATGGTAACACAAAGCAAGGAATTCACATCCATTCTCTTCACAATGCACATTTAAAGTCTTTTTTCTCTATAGCTCCAGATGGACAAACTTCCTTCACGCCATGCTATGACTGAAGTTATGAGCTGGATTTCTCTGATGGAAAACGTTATTCAGCAGGATGAAGAGAATATAAAAAATGTAGTAGAGCAGAAAGTCATTCAGGATTATGTCCAGAAGTACAAGGTATATAGTGGAATTTTTACAGATTTCTTTTCTGACTGCCCATTAAATATATACACACACACACACACACTATATATATATGTGTGTATATATATATATAAAAATGTATATATTTCTGTTCTATTTTACAGATATATGTATACACAAATATTATATATCTGTAAAATATAATAGAAAAACATATATACTAATTTTAAAATATTTAAATTAAAATAATTTAAATAGATTAAAATTATATGCTAGTTAAAGTGGGTAGTTAGTTAATATTTGATACAGTAGAAGAGAAACCAAAATTACTCTCACTCTGCTGTTTATGTATGGCAGGGATATATTTTTAGTATGCTTACCTTAATTTCCAGATAAATCCAAAGCAATGTCATGTGATTAAACCTTATTAGGACTGGCTTTCCCCCAAAACCACAAAGCACGTTGTTTTATGAATTCTGCCCACCTTTGTTCAAGGTGTGGTCTATTTTTGAGTGGAAGATGGCTAGTGGTTTATAGATCAAGGCAATTTTGATCCGTGTCTGAAACAAAAACTAAGTATGCCATGTCTTCAGGTAAAGATTGAGAAGAGATAAAAACAAAATTTCAGTTCAGTAACCAAACTTCTAATACTCGTATGAGTGATGCTTTTGTTGGTATTGGATTGGTAATACACTTGTAACACTGATTATTCTCCTCAGTGTCATAATCATTTTTACTCTCTAGAAGACTATTCTTTAGAGTAATTCTAGGTGTTGGTATTTGTTAAACAAGACAGATATTTCATGCTCAGCTCTTACTAGTCTTCTGAAATAAAATGGCTTTATTTCTTATGTATTATTTTTGTCTGTATCTAACAATGCTTTCTGTATTAACTGTTGCTGTAGAAAGAAAATTTAAGATTAAAACAAATGAAGTAGTCAATGTCCAGCTCTTCTTGAATCTGATCCTTGAGATTGGTGTTTACTGATATTTTTTCCCCTTGGGGAAAAACATTTAGTTTCTTTATTGCAGGGGTGATGAACTGCTGTTTTTGTTCTCAATATTCATAAAAGACTAACAATGCTCTTTAGTACTGTTTAAATGCTAGAAATACTTCTAGCTAAATTGTGTGGAGTTGTAATTTTTTAATATTTTTATCCTTTCTTCTGCAGAAAGTTGAGAAATGATGATACAGTATTTTCTTTTATTTCCTTCTTTTCTATTAGGGCTTTAAGATAGATTTAAATTGCAAACAACTCACGGTAGACTTTGTGAACCAATCGGTGCTACAGATTAGCAGCCAAGATGTTGAAAGTAAACGTAGCGACAAAACTGATTTTGCAGAACAGCTTGGAGCAATGAACCGACGTTGGCAGATTCTGCAAGGCCTGATAACAGGAAAGGTAAAGAAAAAGCTAGCTGTTCTGCAGAGAATATTGAAAATAAATAGAAATATGCCATAAAAATGATTGGAAGCCTCTGAGGAACCTAGTTCAATATTCTGCTCTAAAAGAATTTTAATCAGATTGCCCAGGGACTTTGCCGAAGTTTGAAAATCTCCAGGGAATGAAGATTCCACAACATCTATGGGCAGCCTTTTCATGTGCTTAAACATTTTTGCAGCAAATAGTTTTTTCCCTTATGTCCGATAAGAATCTCCCTTGCTGTAGCAGCCTAGTGCTGTCTGGTTTTCCACTGAATAGTATCGGGAGCAATCAGAAAGTCTAGATAACTGTAAAGTGGTCAGCTGAGAAAGAAAGAGATAATAAAAATAGTCATCTGCTTTATCACCATTCATAAGCAAGGGTAATAGAATGTATGTTTACATCCTAAATAAGTCAGAGAAGTCATTAATATCTGAAGATACTGTCTGAATAGAATTATTCTCAGATGGAGCAGAGTTTCTTATTATGTACTCTTTTACAAGTAGCTAATACATTCCACTTGCATATACATTCCACTTGAATGCATATACTATTTTTAAATTTTGAAAGAAGTGAGCTTCATCTGAGAAGGCAGCGGTCAATGTTGTTTTGCTGATTAATTGGCCTGACATTAGACATAATTGTACGAGGAACATATACTCATGTTTCTTTACAGATCCAGCTGTTGGAAAGTCTGCAGGAATCCTGGACACAATATGAAAATAGTGTGCAGTGCCTAAAAAACTGGTTTAAAACCCAAGAGGAGAAGCTGAAAAAGCAACAGAAAATTGGAGATCAGGCTTCAGTGCAGAATGCTTTGAAAGACTGTCGGGTAATGTCACCTTATAAATGAATATTCTGTATATGCTCTTTCCAGCAGTAGACACAGGTTTTAAGCCACATGAAATCTGATTATGAGTGAAATAAATTACATAATGACCCTTCACTTCAATGACAAAGATATTTCATTCTTAAAATGCAAGGAATAAAAGCACTCAAAAGCATCCAAATCCGTTATTCTTTATGCATTCGGTGTTAAAGAGTGGATGCTCCCAGACATGCTAGGTATGTTGAGCTGTATAGGTGGTAAGTAAAACTTCTTGGTCCATGTTATTGAACTTGGTATCATCGAGCAGCACCCTTGACTACTCAGAAACTTGGGCTTCCTTTTGTCTCATCACTGCTTTTTTCTCCCTCTCCTTTTTTTTTTTTTTTTCCTCCATTTTTTCACCCCCATCTCCAATATTCTCCTTTCCTCAGAACCACTCATGAAAAGATACCAGAATGCAAGGAGGTTTTAAATTCTTGTTAAAAGTGTGTAAGGAATCAAATTTATTCAGACATTCTGAGAATATTCAAATAGTCTGGAGAAGCAAGTAGAGGTGAAATTCCTTTCCCTTCCAAAAGAAAAAAAGAGAATCATAATTAGGATGGCAAAGAAAGGAAAAACTTAGCTACACATAAGAGTCTTGATTGTAACCCCCGTAGGTTTTCATGTAAAATTCATTCAAGGACTACACAGCAGTGAATAGGGAATTACAGGTAACTCTGAATATCTTAGTAGGAATAGCATGTATTTAAGTATTCAAAAGTTTCCTTCTGGAGATGTGAGACTTCAGGCTTACAGATCTACAGGGAAAATTCACATGTTCTGAATTCATAAACAAAGCCTCTACATGCTATCTCAATTCAGGTGATTTTTGTTTAAAAGTTCTTTTTTTTTTAACAGACACCAAATAATAAATTTCACACCAGAGCAAATGTTTAATTAAACTCTGTCAAAACAACTGCATGCCTACAGACTTGATATATACTTCTTGGTGTGCTCATCCCCTTAAAAAAGAGTTGGGAAGCTTATCTTGGTGTGTCTGCCTTTCCCCCATGCATTTAATGAAGAGGATGAATATGATCCAGCTATAGAGCTATGTCTTCACAAACAGAACAAATCTATTCCAATGAAGTATGTAAGAGAATTAAATCTATATTTACCAATATCTCTAATCCATCTTTGATTCTGTGAAGGCGGAGAATTGGTAAGGCCAAATATCAGAAGTCTTTTTTTTTCAAGTTCTTAACTTGTATCTCTATGATTTCAGCACAATAAACTCATATCACTGAACCAAGCATAGTTACCATAGCCTGACATAATTGGTAGGCTGTGTTTGGCTGGAGTTCAAAGCTCAATCTGATTTATCACCTTCATGGTTTCCTTTGGTCAGAGAAGTTAACAAATACACTTGAGGAGTCAGTTATGAATGGCAAGGCTTTGATCAGTAGAGAAACAAATAGTTTAAGAAATAACTGCATCAGACACTCCCAGGTATCCGGTTCAACTACAAAAGCTGCAGCTTACTTATTAACCAATGCAAATAGCTGCCTAGTGTCATATTAATTAGTAAGTGAAGGCAACTATGTTTTTCCATCACAGATCAGAAGCATTGATGTCTCTTGAATTTAGTTATTGGATTAAAATAATATTTAAAAACTCCTTTCACAGAGAGTCAGAAATAATAGCAATTCTTGGTGTTTTAGGTGTTTGCCCACTTCACATTTTGAATTTTGAAACAACTTTGTACAAGCTATGTTTTTACTGTGTTAATCCACTGCTTGAAAAGTCAAATTTACTCTGTGCAGCTAAAGAGTGTTTGTTTTGGTGTCATGTGGTAGAAAAAGATGTATTATTCCAAGGCTATAATCTGGAACTAGGTCATGGTAGAAGTTAGAGGAAATATGAAACAATACAGCAGAAAAAGTTAAGAATAAACAGTACAGCAAAATTGCTTTTGCATATATGACTTACTATATGAGCAGACAAAATTGTGTAGTTTATGTGCAGAGGTAAAACCTGTTAATAGCAAGTGTTGCAGGGCAGAATTTGATTCCAAATACTCTCCCTGGTATCTAAAATCTAAAGTCTTTTTATGGCATTGGTTCATTTATTGATTGATTGATCAATTGATTCATTCTTAGGGAGAGTAATTTGCTGAACAACGCGGGTTTTCAGTTTGCCTTGAGTTTTGATGTGCTGTTCTCTTTCCCTGATGACTAAGCTCTGTCAATAGGTATGGCTTGGAGAGTGTAGAAAAAGTTAAAAATGTAATCCTAGAACCCAAGATATACTAATTAATGTAAGAATAACCCAACATTCCCAGCTCCTCACAGCCTACTTTCCATATCATGGTGATTACTTCATCAGGAAAGGTGTATCTCCAGACAGGTAAACATAAAATTGTGCTGGCCTAAAGACTTTGGCTTTGTTCAGACTCAGCATTTGCACTAACCGAGGCTGCACAGCTTCCGTACGAGCAAGAGCACTGCGGGACTTTCTTGCACGTCCCGGCAGCATGCCGTGAAACCACGTTCATCGCTCCGGGGCTAGGAACGTGCTCAACGGAGCATGCTCTTGGAATAGCAGTGTCACACGAAGCCCTTTCATCCTCAGTACTTAGTTTGTAACTTCATTCATGTGCTACTGAGGCATGAGGAGAATCATAGGCTCTATGGCTATGAATGTTACCTATCAGAGCTTCGGGGCTTCGTTTTTTGATAGCGGATGAAAAAAAACTAGGAACTTCGCATCACCATTTCCGTAACAAATCTGGGGTCTTCTTGGCACCTGCCTGAAGCAACACTAACTCTTTCATAGCCTCAGCTATGAAAGCTATGAGCTATGAAAGCCTCAGCACATATTCAGTCCATTTTCTTCACCTGCTTTCACCCCAACTAATAACTGACTTCCAGTTTACTTGGGTTTGGGTGTGGGAACGCTGAACTCAAAATGCTATTGAGCTCATTAATGCTTCTCGACAATGTGAGACCTTGGGGAGGCAGTAAGAAAAATTCCTACAGTCCCTTTATTGTTGTCGTTGGCTGGAGTCCAATGAGCCTGTCATCTAGCAAAGGGGAAGGCTTGCTGTCCTGGGGCAAAGGGTTTCCTCGGACCTGGCGAAGGAATAAAGACTCCTCTTTATGGGAGGAGGCTTGGCAATCTGACATCTTGCCTTAGGAACTTATTTTGTCCTTTTTCCTTGGGTGGCAAAATTCTTTTTTTTTTTTTTTTTTTTTTTTTCCAGAACTTTGAGCCAGCTTTGGACTAATTAAAAATCTCTTTTAGTGTTTAGGACAAACTAAGAAACATAACAATTTTTCCATGTGTTCAAACTGTTATCCTATTTTTAATGATTTTTGGGCTTGAGAGCAAATTTATTTCACAGAGGTTTAATTTAAATAGAAGCATGTCCTCTACATTAAAGACAAGCAGCTGTGATTTAAAGAAAATATAAAATATTCAGTTCAATTACTGATGAGTTATGATCCTCTTGAGAGTAAAAAGACCAAGCATATAAGCAGGCCTTTCCTATTTTTTAACATTGTACAAAAGTTTGTGGGCATCTCTTTTATCTCAAGGTGTTGTATATCCAAATAAATAAACAAATATAAATATCTAGTTTTCGTTTTCTTTTTTTTTTTTTTTTTTGCAGGAATTAGAAGGATCTATTAGAGAAAAGGAAAAAGAAGTAGAACGTGTAGAACAAATTGGTCTTTCTTTGGTAAAAGGCAAGAAGGAAGAAGTCTCTTCTGCCATAATGAAAACACTGCAAGAAATTAACCATTCATGGGCCAATTTGGATCACATGGTAAAAGATTCATCAAGGGGCAAACTGTAGCTCCAGGTCTAGGGCATGGAGGGAAGAGGGGGTAGTACCAGTATGCAGTTGGTGGATTTCTTCTGTCCAGTAGGGGAAGAGATGCTGAATAGTGTCCCACTTTCCATCCACTCCCAAGTTAGTGAGAACACGTAAAATGGGCCTAATAATCCCTATTTCAAGGGAAATTCAAAATTTTTACAAAAGTTAAGATGCTTCCTAATGTTTAGTTGAAAGACATAAAATATTCTGTGAAGAATTCTCTTTTCAAGCACAAACATTACATAGTGTAATATATGGGATAAGCAAAAGCTCAGTACTGATGGTCACTGTCCAAATCTGAATGCATCTGTCTGTTATCTTAAGAAGAATGCAATGTGTGTACTAGTCTCTCTGCTGCACTTTATAGGCTATCTTTTCTGCGTTAATGACATGTGGTGCATAGTCTTATGAAATTTCTCTTGATAGTACTTTGCAGCGAAGTAGAACAAACTGTATATCTTCTCAGTGTGCTCCATCCTACTCTTCTATAGGTTTATGAACCCGAACAGAGCATGCTACCTGTGTCAAATTTCTCTTGAATGTTTTTCACTTTTTTTTTTTTTTTTTCCCCCTCCCTCTTACTAGGTTAGCCTGCTGAAGATACAGTTGCAATCTGTTCTTGATCAATGGAGCATTTACAAAGTGGCATATGAAGAACTGAATAGTTACCTGATGGAAGCCAGATACTCTTTGTCTCGTTTTCATCTTCTTACTGGTTCCTTGGAAGCTGTGAAAGTCCAAGTTGATAACCTTCAGGTGAAAAGCAATACCATGCCACTTGACCTACTAAAGATAGATTTAAGAATGAAATTTGTCCTCAATAGCTAGATATAGATTTTTAGAGATTTCATGAGGAATGGAGGTAAATACACGCTGGCACATGAAAATCATTTGATGTTGAAAGAAAACTTCAATTTATTAAGCTCAGATAGCTGTTGCAGCTTTCATATTGAAAAAGAAAAGATATTTTCTTTCTAGATTTTTGATGCTGTTTAAATTTTTAACTATACTGTCAAGTATTCAAAAGTATGCTGGTGACTATTAAAGGTAAAGCTTTTTTTTCCTGCTCTTGCAGACTTCTAAGGTACTGGTACACATTGAGATCATATTTTAAAGAGTTTCTTTGCAAATCTGTGGTTGCAGTATGTTGAAGAACAGAACAAAGAATGTCACCCAGAGTTGAGTCATATAGTTAAGTCTTTTTCCAGGTTGGCACTGTAAGAGAATCATAAAATAGAGTGAGTCTCCTCTTACAGAATTATATATGAGAACATTATTCGCATAGAATAACCTTTTGCTTCAAAAAGGCTGTTGTCTTTGGAATTAAAAATAATTAGGCAAACTTTTCCAAGTGCGTAAAGTAACAACTTGTTTGCTAATATTTGCCAGCAAATATAATTTGACACTATCATTTAACTATCTGGTGTGATTAGAAGTCTAGACAGGTATGACATGACTGCAGTTTCCGAACCAGGAGGTAAAGAGCATCCATTAATGCATTTTGCAGTGTTCCGTGTTTTCATTTTTTGCATATCAGGAAGCAGAGTCAGTAAAACAATAAGTATTGTAAATGCCTTTTTCTTTTAAAGTCTTTACTCTTTAACTAGGTTGTGATTTTCCAGGCTGTTCAAACTGTAGTAATATAAATAAAAAAAAAAAAAGAGTCTAAAAACAAATGAAAATAAGGTTTTCACTGCCAAAGATACTTTAGACTGATAATTTTTTGATGCTATTACTTTTCTTTTTTTCATCTCCTTCCTTTCCATCTCCAGGAAAAATATGCATTTTTCTTCTAACTTTTCTTCTAACTATTCTCTTCAATTAATTAACTTTTTAGTTCTGAAGCTTTACAAGCACTGAAGTCCCACAGTTTGTAATTCCTGTGCAAGAGTATTTGCATTGAATCAATTTGGCCTAACAATATTGTTTACATTTACAACCTTGTATTTAAGTGAAAAACACATGAAATCAAGTTTTACACTTGTAACTTGTGTGTTATAATTAATATATACCAGAGATTTACCCCATGTGATAGTAATAATTCATGTATCTTTTTCTTTTTGCTCTGTTTTAGAATCTGCAAGATGAATTGGAAAAGCAAGAAAATAGCTTACAGAAATTTGGCTCAGTGACCAATGAATTGTTGAAAGAATGTCACCCACCAGTGACTGAAACACTTAGTAACACTTTGAAAGAAGTGAATATGAGGTAGAAAGACTGTGTTTTGGGGTTTGTTTTGTTTGTTTGTTCATTTATTTGTTTGTTTTTGGAACTTTATTTCATTCATATTTTTGTATTTTTCCATCAACTGGTTTAATTTTCTATCAGATAGGGCTACCCAAGTAGGTCTATATGGACTGCCTGGAGAGTTTTCTGAAAGTGTCCTTGTTTGCCATCAGATGGCAGATGAAATACACTCCAGCTCGGAGCCCAGTCATTAATATACATTACCCAAAAGAGGAACCACGGATCTGACCTGATGTGACACTTCAAGTAGCTGTGAAAGTGTTATTTGGGTTGCATTTTTTTTTTCCTAACATATCTGGATCGTGGTTATTATCAAATTTTTTGAAAGCCAGAAGTCCGGGAAAAGAGGAAGAGCAGCAGGGGTAGTTCTTGTGAACTCACAAGCTTTGATCATTCATCCAATCTCTTTACCAGGTGGAACAACCTTCTGCAAGAGATTGCAGAGCAGCTACGTGCCATTAAGGGTCTCCTTCAGCTTTGGCAGAGATACAAGGACTATTACAACCAGTGTTCTTCAATAGTCCAGAAGCGTGAAGAGCAGGCCAATGAACTCTTGAAGTCTGCCACCAGCAAAGACTTCGTCGATGGTGACGTTACCATTTGGATTCAGGATTGCAATGTACGTTTAGTTAAGTTCTGTGCTTTTGCACAGCTTCATGGGCTAAAACAGCAACATGCTGTCCAAGACTAAGCTGCATACTTCATGTATGGGAACTTAATAAACATATTTCTGTTTATTGGAGAGATCTTTGGGCACAAGAGAGAGATCCTTACCTCTGCTACCTAAACCTGATGAGTTTCTTCAACTTATCAAATGTTCTTATCCTTTATTACTTGTTGCTTTGTTATTTCAGAAGTTTTAACAAAAGTCATTTCTGCAGAAGATAAGTAAATTATATCAGTTGATTCAATCTTAAGTTCCTGCCTATCCAAGAGATGTTTGTTTGGGCAAATATTTCTATCAAGTCCGTTGACTTCCTTACGTTAGAAGGAAATGTATTATCTTTAGACTGTATCTGCACTAGTAAAGTCTGCACATTTGGTCTGAAAAGAGGCTGCATATGTTCAGCGTTGTGAGTTGCTTTATCCTTCATTGCAGAAGGACACCACTAACTCTAAAACCTTGAGATTCTTCCTTTTTTGGACAGAGTCTCAAGGCAGCAGGAGAATTTTTCTTCTGTTCATGGTTAGAATTTGGTAGCTTTTAAGTTTATTTTAAGTGTCATTGATAGTAAAAGGAAAATGGTAACTGTCTTAGAATAGAAAAAACAATTGCAGAGGAAGAATAAACACATTAATGAGCTTTGTTAAGTGTTAGTTGCCATAGTCTGCTGGATTGGCATCCAGAATTGTTTAGTCAAAATGATTTCTTCACATCTTGACATTGTATTCTTTTGCCATTTTATTAGAAGATAATTTCCCCCCAACTTAAGAAATCATGACAGAAGAAAAAAGAGGGAGGTCTAGTCAGATCCACGTGAATCCCCAGTAAAGGCTTCCATTGCATAGGAACAGCATGCCAGTAGATTCAAAATGAGTCTTTCAACAAGAATTGCCTCATCAGTAATTCAGACTTGCTCAAAGAGGGTGAGCAGTCACTTCTGTTCGTTCCTCTGCACATAAATACTTCAGCGTAGTTTTTATTCTGCATATCATTTCATTTGCATACAGAGTGTTAGTGGACACTGGCATTTAAATATGGTAGGCAATATAAATTCTGTATATAGTGGTGTGATTCACTCTTTTCATTCTTCCTGTAGACCAAGGGAAGATGGTCTCACTTGAGCTGGCCAGGATAAATGTTTATATTTTTATTCAATGTGTTGCCACAGGATCTACTTAAAGATTTGAAGACAGCTCAGGAGTCACTAATTGTCCTTCAAGAACTGGGGGAGGAGCTAAAAGGTCAAGTGGAAGCTTCAGCAGCAGCAGCTATACAGTCTGATCAACTATCTCTGAAGCAGAATCTGGCAACTCTAGAACAGACTCTACTCAAGCAACAGTCTGTACTTCAGGTACGTGCAGCGTTTTCGGTCCTCGCACCTGATCATCCCCTTGTACCTGAAAGCGTGTAGATTAGCCAAAATCAGTGAGAAAAGAGGGTGATATTACCTGTTCATGAACATTTTGTAGGCTTCCCTGGAGTTTGCAGCCAAATCTGAGAGAATAAAATATCCAAAAAGAGGATAGCAAACTTCACAGGGAATGGCAGAGGCTGAACATGTCCATCCTCAAATGCCAAGTGGGATGTTACTCCTGCAGATAGGAATAGTGCTTACAGTTGGATCCACAGCTGCTGATCGCTCAGGAAATAAGCAAATAATCTCTCCTCCTAGATAGTTCTTTAGGGTAAAACAAAGGAGGCAGAGATTCATAACAATTATGAAGCATTGATTTGTATGGTTCCTGTTAATATCAGTGATCATAGTGACAAATACTATTTGCTTCCAAGTCTGAACAGTATGCATTGCTAATTGCTAGTTTGATCAGGGACTCATGTACAAAAAGGAGGAGGAATGTGTTTCACAGGAAAGCCTATGAGTGAGAAAGTGAGTTGTGTCTGAGTGTCAAGCACAGTTATCCAAGAAATTCAGTCTAGAACGTGCTCATGAAACTTCCATGCTATGAAAAAGCAAAGCATAAAAGAGATTTTGCATTTCAAATTTGAGTAGCTGAAACCAGTAGTTCTCCCTGTTAATAAGCAAATTAAACAGAGGACTGTAGTTTCACAGAAGGAGGTTAGAGAAGATTAGCTATATCAAAGCAAGGAAATCCTAATGTGCTTTGCTGAAGTGCTGCCTTTTGGCTATGATTAAGTCATAGTTTCATACATAGGAAGCTGGGTTCTAAGGCAGCAAAGGCGTAGCAGTGCCCTTATAGTAACAAAACCCTAATTTCACTGTTTAGTTTGTGAGCAAAGCAGCATTGAAAAATGCTTCTAAACAGCTGTTCTCAGATTTAGAATAAGGGTAACAAGGAGCATAATGGCAGTATGGACAATAAGTGGCATAATACTAAGTTGTTCAATTGTGGGTCCTTTTCTATTTAAGGCCGGAGTACTGGACTATCAAACCTTTGCCAAGAACCTACAAGTGCTTGAGGCTTGGATAACAGATGCAGAAGAAGTACTGAAAGGACAGGATCCGAGTCACTCATCTGATCTCTCAGCAATTAAGAGTCGGATGGAGGAACTCAAAGTGAGCAATAACTGTAGAAAACATTCATTTTTGATGATGACCTATTTAACTTGTACCATATTTCCACAAAAATCATACATTCAGTCGGTGTATGTTGAAGGCCTAGTATTCACGCAAAGTGTAAGACTGAGAACTTCAAAGTCTAATGGTAATCAAAGAGTAATTTTAGAAGTTCTGGGAGATTTCCTTCATCTTGTTTTATCTCTACATTTTTTGAAACTATGCAATTTTTATGTCAGCGTGTCAGGTGTGCAGTTTAAGAACCAAGTCATCTACTCATTTTGGATATTTTGATTTACAGTAGTAAGACTGGGTACTGTAGGCATTCATGCCATGTACAATGTAATATATATCTGCACTCTTCTGCGCTTAGTTTTTGTCAGCTTTTTCCTCCCCTTTTAGGGACCCTGATAAGAAGCTGGTGAACTTTGTCATCTAGGCTTTTTTTTCTCTCATTTTAATCTTCCATTATTTTTCTAGCAGAATTAACTATATACCTGATAGCACTTTTGGCATGCTAACAAACACAGGGCATTTGTTTATTTAGTGAGCCAATTAAGTCTACATAGCTAAACAAAAACCCAGGGTCTGTATGAGCAGAGTGGATTTGCCAGCCCTGCATTCAGATAAACAACCAAGGAAGAAGACTCACCTTTTTGGCCACATAGACATACAGCTTCAAACAGTAGCCTGTTTTGCAGCTCTGAGAGATTAATTCCCAGTTCAGCAAAACACTTAAGCAAGTGCAATTTAAGTACTTCTCTGTGCATGTTTAAGCTTATGCTTAAATCTTTTTCTGGACTGGGACCAAAGAGGCACAAAAGTAAGAATGGAATACTTCCCTGGCAGAGGGTTTGATTACCACTTGGTGGCAACCAAGGCCATTCCAAATTTAGTTGTGTTGGCTCATAATTTTGCAGGCTATAATGATATTATTATGGAACTCTGTATTTATAGCTTTTATTGTTTGTTGCAGAGTCAGATGTTGAAGTTCAGCAGCATGGCACCAGATTTGGACCGCCTTAATGAGCTAGGTTACAGACTTCCACTAAATGACAAAGAAATCAAAAGAATGCAGAATCTGAACAGACATTGGTCTCTGATCTCATCTCAGACTACAGAGAGATTCAGGTAAGGACAGCTAAAAGACGTTGCCTAATTTTCTTAGGTTGCATTAACTAGAAAGTATACCTTCTGCGGAGTAGGGAAAGCTTTCTATGTAACAGACATTTCATTAAACAAAATACTTATTGGTGCACTTGTAACCAAATAATGAGCCACTGTCTCAGAGTTGATTTTGTGACAAGTAGCATTTGAAAGGTGGAAAACTGATATATTTCAAAGTAAAAACTAAACAAATTGAGCAAGGCAGCTCAGTAGGAGAAGAAATACTGTCTGATTCGGTTTTCTGCTAGAAAACTTACTGCAGAACTCTCTTAACACTGTATGTGCAGGAAACCTTAACTGAATCCAACTTCCTTTCTTTCAGTAAGCTGCAGTCTTTCTTGCTGCAGCAGCAGACCTTCTTGGAGAAGTGTGAGACTTGGATGGACTTATTACTACAGACTGAGCAAAAGCTGGCTGCAGAGATTTCTGGAAACTACCAGAGTCTTTTAGAGCAACAGAGGGCACATGAGGCAAGTCATAATGTGTATTTATACATAACTACAACACATACTATTTAAACTTAAAAGGAATGCACACTCTTTTGTGGAGTAGTGTAATAGTATGCTTTGAAATGAGTTATACCCTGTGAATATATGTTAACTTGAGAACAGCAGCATGCAAAAATATCAGTGATACTCAATTTAGGGGAGGGTTTGAGTGTATGTCTAACACTTCGCATGTGAAGCCTTCATCAGTATTTCTGTGTGTGTCCCCCTACATTTAGTACACTTCAGGTTATTAACAGGGGAGTCAAGGAGTACCAGTGGGGCCTGAGGGGTTATGTTGCTCTTGCCACAAAGCCGAACTGTCAGTCCTAACTGCAAAAGACACTTCAGTCTCTGTTATTTTAGTTAATCTGTCTTTGATCACTCGTTATCAAAATGACAAAGTAAACACCATCTAAAGAATTAAAAGAATACTTTTCTGTGAAAGATTGAGTTGGATAAGTCATTGTGGAGTGACCATTTGTGTTCCCTTTGGTAATGTTTTCTTGGAGTACTAACTGATTATATCTTCATTCTGTGCTGGAGTCATTTGTCTATAAACCTATTTACAGTAAACAAGAAGCCCAGCTTTTTCTACAAGGACAAATTGATTCAATTTTACTGAAAGATGCCCTTACGATTCTTTTATGCGCATTTTTTCTCCACCCATATATTACTGCCAAGAATCCTGGTAAAGATCAAGAAGGACAAGCCAATTTTCATACCAAAGCTCCCATGTGGATACAGTAGTTTTAGTTCCCACAACTTTTTCAAATGTTAGCTGACCCACCCATAGATTCAGGCCAGATCTTCTAGGTCAGATGAGAGGGGAAGTCATGTCCTTCCTCCTTCCATCTTGCATCTCACAGCATAGTGTTTGAATGAAATTCTGATATCAGAAAGTAGTTCATAGTCATTAAAACTTATGTTAGCATATATTTGCTTTAGCATTTAGCAAACATTTGCTTTCACAAACGTCATCTATTTCCACTCAGTGCTGACAGCCTTGACAGGACAGTGTGTCTTTGAAATCTGAGAAATCTCAGTTTTCTGAGAGAGCTTTAAATGTCCAGAGCTCCTCACTATCTAAATGAATATATTCATATTATTGTTGTGTCTAGTCACTACTCTGCTTTTTCTCACAGGGTTAAGGGGGATCTTTTTGAATATGAAAATCATGCGTGTCTTAAAATTTTTCTCTTGAACCTGATCTGAGCAGATAGTTGCATGTTATTGAGGTGCTTGTGGAAGCTTTCCTTCTTAAAACTATGAAGTCCTGTCTTGTAATTTAGGGAATTAATTTCTGACTCTTTCATCTGAACAAAATCTTGTAAACTGCAAATTTTTTATACTCACAGATATTTTTTGTATTTCACATTACCCAAATATGTGTATCTAGCACTCAGTGTTCTTCACAATGCCTCCTAATAACCGTGAAGGAGTTGCTTTCCACTTTCACAGCTGAAAGAGAAGGTCAAGTCTCAACTTCTTGAGATGACTCTGTTTTGTTTTGTATTTTTGAAGATAATGAGAAAACAGGTTGTTTCTACACGAATTCCCAGAATAGATACTGGGATGCATCCAGCTCTGTTATCAGCTTTTCGATGCTGACTCATAACATGGCTGATGTTTATTCAAACATAACCCCAGCTACCTCATTGGCCTTACTTAGAAACAGCTTCCCACTGAAGTTTGCAAACCAGCAACCTGGAGGTGATGATGCTTTTTCCAAATATAATGCACTAATATTGACATCTGCATCAGAAAACCCTGTCTGCCAGGGAAGTCTTCAAGACATTCTTCTACTTTTCCAGATATCCACTTGCTTGCTAGAACATTGCATAAGACTCCATCACAGTGGGAATACACCAAAATAAGCATTTGAGAAAGTGTTGGGATTTGGGACACATTATTTGCCAACTCAATTACTGAGTTTTTTTCAAATATGTTGATATTATGCGCTGCTTGTGTCCTTTGGTCTCTGTTTCTGTGTTTCTTAGTGTTCTACATATAGGAAGAAATTGGAATGGCAAGTGATCTACATATAGGAAGAAACTGGAATGGTCCCACATAATGGATTATCCCTTTTATGCACAGAGATGGATAATGTGCATGCACAAACAATTTGGGGTTGAGAGAAATATCGCTCGTTTTGGGAAGGGATTAAGTCTATCAATGCTAAGGAGAGTTCCTTATGCCTAATAAGCTTTTCTTTCATTTGTCCTCTCTCAAAAAGACGAGAATCTGTCAATAATACTGATAGATACTGCCTCTTGTGCTCCATTTCTTGATGGAAATAGAGGTGATAGGAACAGAAGTTTCTTAGTAAGGGAAAAGATGTTTTTAAGAACATATTTAAGTGATGTATATATATTAAAGTGATGCCTATTTAAGTAGTGTTTAGGGGATTTTTTTGGTCATAATTTAGATAATAATTAAATATTTTAAAAATATTTAAAATATTTAAGACTTTTAAAGGTATTGCAGAAATGGTAGATACCGGTGGAAAAAACAAACTGGCTAATTAATTTCCACATTCCCATTCTAACAGTTTCCTTTCCTTCAAATAGGCTCTACTGGGAGTGTTATATTGCACTGAAAGTTTTAATAACACTTTCTCACACAAACTGCAGGCATAAATTCAATTTAACAAGGCAAAGGACTATAATATTCTTAAACATATCAGAAAAAAAAAGTTCTCTTGCTGTTCCTGCAGACACACAACCTAGATTGTTTTTTATAGTGCTGAGGACTAATTTGTACTCAGAGAAACATCATATTTGCCTCTGTTTAGATTATTTAGCTTTTAAATGTAATGCCTAAAAAAGAAAAGGCCAAGAAAATTACTAAAAGCAATAAGTAAGTCCAGCACCAAAATTATTAAATATATTCCTTTTTAAGTTCATTACAAAACTCCCATTGAATCCATTTGGAATAAGATTAAATAAGTGAAAATTCATCTTTGTTAGTACAAACACATGGAGTGAAAATGTAAGATCTCGCTTTAACATCCTTGTCTCCTGAATAACAGCTCTTCCAGGCAGAGATGTTCAGCCGCCAGCAAATTTTGCATTCAATTATCTCTGATGGGCAGCACCTCCTAGAACAAGGACAGGTGGATGACAGGTAATGTTTTCTGTGTTGTTGCTGCTCTTGGTTATGTGAAATAATACTTAAACTAGTGAGTGACTTTTAAACTGAGAAGATGGCATGTCACTTTTCAGATGATGCTTCTCTGAGGTAGGAGTTACTATTGATGTGATTAAGCTACTGATTTGTTGGGTCTTATTTAAGACAATATTCCTTAGGATGCTATGGATTGAATACATGAATGTATTTGGGAAAACTTCATCCTTCAGGTTGCATTCCTGACAAAGACTGATCTTGAATCTTCATAAATGAAACATTTCTGTATGTACCACCAAAGTGTGTTTTACAAACGAACATGCAGTGGCAGATTTACAGTGAGCTGCACTTGACTTAAGCCATTTGAACATTTAACTGTTCCAGGAGGATTCTGTGCTGGCACTTCAGATCAGTTACAGCACAAATGTGACGGAAGAAAAAATCATTCATGTCACAGAGAATTTATTTTAAACACTTACGATCAAACAAATGAAAATCAAATTAAGGGCTTCAAACGTGTATATGCATTGGCTTTGCTAAGGGTATCATGGTCCTCATATAAGACAAAGTGCTTATTGAGATGTTAGGGGAGCTTTGTGTACCTCTGAGGAGAAGGAGGCAGTGTTACATGTGTGAAGGGTTTGAGGGATTTTGTAGTCTTGATAATTGGAGCATGTACATGAAGTATGGGGTTCTCAACCTCAGTCAACTTTTATGAGAATTCATTGTTTTTCTCCACGTGCTTCATAGTCAGCAGCCAGAAAACATGTTCCCTTTCCCTCCAGCTTTATTTCATTAAAGAAATGGATCATGGATCAAAATGTGAAGATTGCTATGTGTTTCTGTGTTCTGTTTTTTTGTTTGTCTGTTTTTTTAAGCAGGGATGAGTTTTATCTGAAGCTGACACTTCTAAGTAACCAATGGCAGGGAGTAATTCGCCGGGCACAGCAGAGAAGGGGAATCATTGACAGCCAGATCCACCAATGGCAGCGCTATAGGGAGATGGCAGAAAAACTGCACAAGTGGCTGGGGGAAATGTCCTGTCAGCCAGTGAGCAGTCTGGGCAATGTTCCTATCCCACTGCAGCAAGCCAGAGCTTTACTGGATGAAGTGCTGGTATGTCTAGTGTGTTTAAAAAAAGAAAAAAAAAATACACTTTTTATAGCCTTCATACTTCATACCATAGATCTGATGATTTTAAAAGTTGGTATCCCACAGGATAAAAGTATCCTGCATTGGATACAGGTTGTCTGCTTTGCAGAAAGCAATACTGGATGTTGGTCATTCTTTGGAGTTGGCATAACCTCAGGACCAGCCCTCTGATGGAAAGGAAATTGAAATTTGTAACAGATTATGCACTATAGAACTTAGGAGCTCTCTTTGCAGCCTTGCTTGTTCCTCTTTTACTTATAAATGACCTCCCAATGAAGCTTTATTTGAAAGAATAAATACACGAAAAAGATGCACCATTCTGAAGATGAATTCCAGCTAAGAAAAAGGAGACTTTTGAGTATGTGATGTCCATTTTAATGGATCCGTTTACCAGGATCTATTTAGCAGCTCGGTATTTTAAACCATTTTAGCTAGAAGATACTGTATAATAACAAATCTCATGAGCATAACAGGCTCCAGAGGCAACATGCCTCCTGAAGTGTGATTGAGATACTGATATGGATGAGGAAGGAGTGAAGTCTTTATCTCTTTGGAAAAAAATCCTGTGTAACAGTGTGCTGCAGTAAGTGATTGTGAAAAGGATAAAGCATGTGGGTTGTAGCCCATGTTTAAGTCAAGACATTCTGTCTAGTAGTTAAAAGTTAATTGGTAAAATATGGGCTTTAGGATGAATTACACTGCGTTGTTAACTTAAGTTAACAAAGACAAACCTGAAAGAAAGTCATTGATCTTTGCAGCTTAAAGAAAAAGTTCTCCTAAGGCAGCAAGGGAGCTATATCCTCACCGTGGAAGCAGGGAAGCAATTACTGCTCTGTGCCGACAGTGGAGCAGAGGCAGCCCTGCAAACAGAGCTTACCGAAATTCAGGATCGCTGGAAGACAGCTAGCATCTGTCTTGAGGAGCAAAAGAAACAGTTTGCTTCACTACTGAAAGTAAGTGCGTGGTTTCTCCTATGCTTATTCTTTCAGCGAGATTACAGTTTTGCATAGTGAATCTGGATGATCTGTATTCTGAAGCAATGAGAGCAAATACAGGAATTGCATGAACTTGCCATTTCTGTAAAGAAGAAATGTTATTTCTTCATCTTAAGCCTATATGCTAGTTGATACTTATTTCTACTGCACTGCCAGTAAATGATACTACCAAACTCATGTGCCTTAAGAATTTCTCCAAGTCCCATTTTCAACACATAGCAAAAGTGTATTTTATTTTGCAGCATGCTGGTTATACAGTATTACATACTGTATTGAAAATAAGATCTTATTCTCTCTATGTGCCAGTGTCAAGATCAAGTAGTCTGTGATTCATTTCAGTGTCTTCAGTTATTTGCAGTT